>SJOL01002716.1:0-42718 GCA_004794785.1 Opisthorchis felineus
CATCGTTCCGAGCGTCTGGATGGCGTCTTCGTAAGTAGTACATTCACGAACATGTTGATAGACGGACGGAGAAAGAAAATTTACCTGGAGGACCAGGAGACTGTGTTTGTCAGACCTCTAACCATTGACCCACCTAGTATGAGAGACTGTGAGTCTCGCGGGGACACCCCCCAGTATAGCTCAATGGATCGCTGAGATGCGCAAACCGTCACACCACGGTGAGGTCCAGTCTCTTCGTGACGGGATTCTCCTGCGTCGACTCCACTAGCTGAGTCGAATACTCAAGCCGACGTCCATAACTCTTCACAGCATGTCCTGTGTGCATTTCCTAATTGGAAGTAGAAACGGCGTGGTGGTTAACAAAAACGGTTTGGCAACGAAACCCGAAGACTTTAAGTACCTGGTTATCCTCATTTGGGCTCCCCTCTCTGCATCCAAAGGATGGTGACAGTTTGCGGCTCAGATCTCTAGGTAATATGGCTCAAAATAATGCACAGTGGCAGAATAGCGTTAATTACAAACCAAAGGGAAGCACTGGAAGTTGTGGAGCGCTTTACATATCTTGGAGGTTGTATTAGTTTCGATAGCATGGCAGATGAGGTCGAGGCACTGATCTGTAAGGCTCAGGTCGCGTTTGCTAATTTGGTACACCAACAGTGGTAGTGGTATATCGCTACATCTCAAGGGACGTGTGTATCAGGCTACAGTACGAGATGAGGAAATTGGTTTTCATAAGGCATCCTGTTTTCTGGAAGGGCTCGTAAGGTTGAGTTGGAGTATTAGATAGCTGGTTTCAATGTTCTATAGTATTGTTATCAATGCCGGTGTATCATTACCAATATTTGCTTCTAATTTCGCTAGAAATGGTTCCTCTGCCCCAAAATATGACTACCTGGTTGTCCTCTGGGGGGGGCCTCCGTTCAAGTGTGACTCTAAGTCGGAAGAACGCCTCGGCTGACCTATCAGTTTCGTCAGTTTTCATTTTTCTGATAGGAATCTCTCCATTTGGAGTGCTAACTCTAGAAGCACTGCGTGATGATCTTTCAGCTCTATTCTGGTGCTCATTGAGAGTTCGAACTTCAACAGGATTAAGTCAACCCTCCTTGTTTCATCTGCTCCCCATCCTTGTTTTAGCACTCACTGTTCCATGGACTACTTGTTTAGTCCGAAGCTGCTAGAAATGATCAATGTCGATAGATTACTCGAACGAAATCTTTGTGACAAGCTGACTTACCAGGATCGGGACAGCATACGAGTTAGACCTTTACGGGCTGCGGATTATGGTGCGTGTTTTCTCCTTTTCTCATTGTTATCTGTATTTCATCGATTTTTTGTAGAACTGTACGTTAATTTATTGCGTGGTCTCACCGATGTGGGCGACATAAGCTCACGTGACTTCAATGGTGAGTTCATTATTTAACATTGTATCCTCTCTGTTCTAGCTAACTTCGACCGCATGTGTGTTTGTCCAGACACCTATTTCATCGTTGTCGTAGAGGATTCAGCGAGTGCAGAACTAATGGCAGCTGCGACCCTATTCGTGGAAATGAAGTTCATCCATTCATGTACCAAGGTTGGTTAGTGTTGTGCGGTTATCCACAGTAGGTTGCAGCGTGGACATATTGAAGACGTGATTGTAGGTTCGAAGTACCGGGGGAGGAATTTGGGAAAGTTGTAAGTAACTCTTGGTCGTATTGGGGTTCATCTTTATTAATCCACAAGCTTGAAATGGTGCTTTGCCTACCGTTAAAAAATCAGCTTATGGGATGATAAATGATCGATCAGTTAACACGAACTACGTGCCAGGAATTTGGGTTAGTTCAATCGGCCCTGATGTTGTATCGCTGCCTGATTCGACCAGAGGACAAGTTTGCTGGAATTCAAGTGACTCTGCGTTTATGGCACAGTATAACCAATCTCAAACTTCGTTTTCATTCTTAGGGGAGTAACCACGTATACTAAAGTAGCCCACCAGGTAGCAGCTTTACGCCTGCGTATAGTCAGCTAGTTCATCGTATCAAAGGATGAGCTTGAAATTCAACAACAACGCCACACCAGCACTGAATCCCGGCGTTCAACTGCCACAAATATGGGGGAGTATGCCTTAGAAAAGAGAGGGAAGGTTCGGTGCATAAAACCTGTCCAAAATCCTATACCCCCATGGAAAGTGGTCAGGAGCGAGATACTTGCACCTTCCAGTGGTATTCATATAAACGTATCTAAGCCACATATCGTGGTCGACTCAACGTCTTTTGAGAGCCCCATACAACCCAAGCTAAACGCACAACAAACGAAACTTTACCTAGGCGGTCTGGCTAGGACGTGACAGAATGACTGCTGCTGGTATCGATCATGCGCCGTATCCCTTGGGATTTCTAACGTGTGTGTCTAAGCCAGGAAGGCGAGATTCCACAGTACTGCACTTGACCATAGCCTCTTCCATTTCGTGTCGCTGCTGCATGTGCCATTCTCCGCAAACTTGCTACCAACAGGGATTTGAAGTGAGAAACAAAACTTTCTTTGGTAGACGGTGGTTAGGTAGCTCTAGTGCATGTCCCAGTCACTATAACCTGATCGGCTTTGTTCGATGCTCTAGCGATTCTGTTTCCTTACTCACCTACGCGCCACTTCGTTGCGGGCAAACAGTGGCCAGCTAACCCTCGTTATGACACGAAGTCCTGGGCGGTGGAAAGTTTGAACACACTCAAAATTTCCAAGGGAGAAGGATCAAGTTTGGATGCAACTATCCACGACTGATATCACGATTGTCCTGTATCCAGGACCCCTTAACTTAAATAAATATCCTTTTTAACTCCATAAAAAAATGCAAGTTGGCAAAATCTGCTCACGCTTAGGTAATGCACACATTGACTTTTTCCGTCACAGTATCATCCTGGCTTGCATTGCTATAAAGTCAATCAAGGTGACACGGGGGGCTTGAGAATCCTGGGGTAAGACCACCCGCACACTTTGAAGATGCTAACCACCAGCCGAAACGCGTGGCCACTTTCGAGATTCCATTTGGAGTGGTTTGTGTAGAAGGGAGTTCGTCGGATAACAATAGTATGGTGCAGATAGTTCGTGTCTGTCAGCTTTTCTCAAGATACCGTTCCTATCCGTTGATTTTGATCCTTTTGTCTGTGCGTTCCAATGACTGCATCAGTGGCAAAACTGAAAAAGAGCAGGCAGCACTGTCTAAACTGACTGGTTTTCGAGAAACGCGTAGACAATTCACTGAAATCTATAGCACTATCAGAAGCATTAACTCGAGATAGCTCAGTGGTTAAGGTACGAACTTACTGACCGGAAGGTTCGTGGTTCGAACCCAACCTCATCATCTCGACTGCTCCTGTCTAGGCTCGGGCAGCCTGACAGGAGCCCTCGTGCTTCCTTCGGGTGGCATGGCAGATTGGCACCAAAAGGGTGTTACAGCTGAACGACTATTATTATTATTATTCTGGAATATAAGACACAAAGTATATTAACAAATTTCGAAGGTGTTCCTCCCTGTCCAGATACATTTAGATGAGTTAGCCTGTTTGTGCAGTCAAGAGCAATTGCTAGTCCGTTATGTAAGTGAAAGTGCTTAGGGGTTTGATGTAATGTAAAGACGCGATCAGTGTGCCCCTTCTGCCTGATGCTCTCAGATGTGCATATCACGTACCGGAGTTAGGTGTCACCGTATTAAGGGAGCTAGGAACTAGTAAGAAACTATTGTTCAACCTTCGGATAGCGCCGGTGAAGACTCACCTTGCTCAGAAGCTGGATGGTGTTTTTACAGAGGGGAAGTAAACGTATAGACTTTGGCTCGGGAAAGGCAGGTCGTCTGAAAGACACGGGCAGACGGTCCAATAATCCGTCTGATAATCTAGGTGCCGGTTTTTTAATTTCCAGTACTATCTTTGATTAACTCACTAACATAGTTTTCCAGGTCGTTGCATCCTCCAGCTCCATTGGCCTCCGTTTTCCCGCCCATATGCAGACTTCGTCTGAGCTGACATCCAACCGAATCCCATGCTGGTTTGCTCTCCAAGTCCAATGAAATACAGCATGTCGTATTGGCGACTGTTCTGAGGTTCAATAGTGTCTGTGTCTCGAAAAGAGCATCAATGTATACCTAGTTATCGCAACCCAATTACGGCCAGTCTCCTTTGTTGAAGCTGCTCGCAAATCATTGTATAACGGGCTTCAAGCTACAGTTTGCGGTGCATTTCCGCTGCTGACTGGGTATGTCGTCTTTTTAATATGACGGAGCTCGAGATAGCCGTGGTTAAGGCACGAACTTGTTAACCGGAAGGTCCGTGGCTCGAATCCAATCCCAGCGTCTCGACTGGTCCTGTCTAGGCTCGGGCAACCTAAGAGTACCTCAGCCCTCACGCTTACTTCGGGTGGCATGGCAGCTATTTACTGAAACCTGAACGATTGTTGATTGACTGTGTCACACGAAGTGTACTTACTCGAACGCTTCCCGACTAGAATGATGAAATCAGCGCACCAGTTAGCTAAAATGTGGGGTTGGGAGTCAGTCAGTCCCACAGGAGACCTAAAACTTTATGTGGTCGCGGCATAGCTGTTCTGTGTGGTAGGATCTGTTCAAATCTGGGGAAATGGATAACACCCTGGCGCTTTAAGCGCTGAGTTGACCTTCTCGTCAACGTCTGAAAAAAAATAATCGTTCAGCTGTAACACCCTTTCGGTGCCTAGCTGCCAGGCCACCCAAAGGAAGCACGAGGGCTGGGATACTGCCCAAGCCTAGACAGAGGAAGTCGAGAGGTAGAGGTCGGTTGGAAACACGGATCTTCCGGCCAGTAAATTCGCGCTCTAACCACTTGAGCCATCCCGTCAACGTGTCCCGTTAGTTTCTTGTCAAACCCTTTCAGATTTATTCGGGCAGCTTGTAAGTACTCACTTTCGCAATATAACCTGAAGTGTCGATCGACACAATGCCTGCACCTTTATCTGTTCTGCTTACAACACTTAGAATTGTTCTTAAACGAAAAATACTACTGGTTTGGTGTGGCTGATGTGGACGGCAGGTGTCGGTCAGAAGTGAATTCAGAGGGAGTAGTGAGGGATGCAGTTTGGGAACACATGTTCGGGTCTAGTTCCCCGTTTGAAGCAGCAGAATCTAGGGTCTAATGATAAGGCTTCCATTAAAGCTGTATCGATAGTCATTGATGAGAATTACTGACGTACCAGCTTGGATACGGATGAAAATCGGCTGACAGTTTGATCGGCCAGACTTGACGAGTTGCCCCGGCGCCATCAGGCCGTAAGAAGATGGTATTTTCGCACGCGAACTGCTTATCAGCACCCTTGATTTATTCAGGACAGCTTCAAATGTGATACGTAATCCTAATGCGTCCCATAAAGCCTATGAGCGGCGTGATTAATATGCATCCTTTCCGACGAGTTACTGTTCTGTTTTATTACTTTGTCCACCCGCTATGCGTTGTACTTAACCAACCGCAGCAATGAAAACGAATTCGTTCACCATTCAGTCCTTCAATATCATTCCCGGAGAAGGAATGATTCGTCCGAGATGCCTTTTGGCACGCATTCCGCTTTGGAGAAGGATCATCGGGCGAAATAACGATTTCATAAAGCCCGAATCCACCTTCGACTGAATATTTCGCAAGAGAGAACGTTCGACAGGAATCTACCTATGCAACTGGACTCCCTTCGTCACTGAAATTCCCCGGCCTGATCCAGAAGGCGCCCACAGGTCTGATACAGTGCTGTTTTGGGAATGCCCACCGATTAAAAATCACATCCGTATCTGATATGGTAATACCTGGTCAAGCAGGCCCACCACTGACGGCGTAGTAAGTGGTACTCAGAACTGAGCCGCCCCACCGTAAGTGGCTTGGCGAAACCCATTGGAGGAACGTTAAATCTTGACTTGACTACGGCTATAAATTTACGGCGTTTCATCAATTGCTAACCGATATTGGGCACCAGCCAGTAGTTTTGATGTTTATTTATGACTCTCCGCATAGTTTTAATGATAATGACGGGAACGATGGTGGAGATATGCCCGAAATGTTACGGTATTTTGTAGGGCGTCCTCCCTGCACAAGGAACTCGACAGCCAGAAATATTTTGGGTCATGTGAAGTCGTAGTCTAGTGGGAAAGCACTTTAGACGTCACGGCGTTTTACATAGTTTCTCAAATCACCTCATCACATACTAAAAATCATTCAGGTTTTACCACGTGTGGCTTCCCTTCCCCTATTTTTCTTAGCCTCGGTGAAGGAAGCTGTGGCAGCTGAAACGGCTTTACTTTGGTAGACGATTTGTAGCTGAAAAACTAAACTGAACTGACGTAACACACTACCCACAAGGTTGCTGAAAACCCCAGAATATCTGACAGCTCTTCTTACATTCTCACGAATGACTAGTCTAGTATGAATGTATCAGCTAAACCCAGAGATTAGCTTCGCGCGAGAAAACCGGCATCGCCGTTTGTTGCGCCATTGTCCATCTTTTGTGTCTTAGTCTTGAGCCTTTCCCACCATTGATCCTGGAAGCAACAAATGATTACGGTAGTACAGGAGAGGTGGCCACAATTCAGAGGTGATGATGGTGCAACCAGTAGACTAGCCCAGCATTCAAATGTATTGTGCATATTTATACAATCGTACTGGTGGGAACAGCAGCAACGTCAATGCTGACACCGGTGCTGTTTCGCCGTACAACCACAAAGCTTAGTTATATTTAAGGCCTCAAATTGAAGAAAAAAGTGAATGAGGGACGGACCAGATGCTAGCCCACCGCAGGCACTCTGAGAGGATCGATAAAGGATTTTTACTCATGGTGTCTTGGTGACGCGACGCGCCCCTCATGATTCAAACGGCCAGACGGAATGCAACTTGTGACAAAACATTTGCTGTGCTGCATCGTATTCCTTCACACCTTTCAGTCCTTAATTCCCTTGTTTGATTGGTCAAGGTAGTCGCCCGTAAACCATAAGTTTTTATTTCTTTCCCGTTTCTTCACCAGGTTGATTGAAACACTTGTTGAGATCGCCAAACATTTCAATTGCTACAAAGTTTCTCTAGACTGCAAGGATGAGAAAGTGGGTTTCTACGAAAAAGTAGGATTCCGGAGAATGAACAACATGATGTATCAGAGATTTGATGGGCTGTGAACACTTCTTGCAATGCTATGCACACCAGTCTTTCACGGAATGGCCGTATTTCTCCTACTTCTGTCCTGTTCCAATGAGAAATGTATTTTGTTTTCACTCTAAACATAGACTTTTCCCAACAGCAGTTACCACAGCCCGACGGAAGATGCAACACACGTGTTTTCTTTATTTTGAACAGAGATGGAACGCCGTCAAAGCAAAACTCCTTCAATTTCTGATAGGCGTTGGAACAACGCGGTACGAGTTGGGTGGAAGTATGATAAACGTGGGGTCTGGATGATGAAACCTAATAGCGCGAAACCAACGTGCCGAGGGGCCTATGCAAACAGGTGAGGCCGTAAATTTCGAACTGGATGAAAACTAGGTGTCAGTGTGTGCTTGGAAGAGGGTAGGACGTGAAAGACGGTTAGGAATGAGGTTGAACTACGAGTGAATCGTGTTACATTCGATCCAACGCAGCGTTCCATGAATTAAACGGTGTAAGCACACTCCAACCGTCCAAACGTGTCAGCTCATCCCGATGAGCGTGACTGGCTTGGGCAAGTTTACCAATGAGGATAGCTGCATTTCGTTTTGTATCGAGCTGTTGGCTTTCCTAAAAACGAGAAAAGGGGAAAATAACGTATGTGAGGTTCTTATATCGACCAGAAAAGTCGATTAGTTGGCAGGTATGGCGGACTGATAGACGAATATTACTATTTGGGTCAACAATAAACAGCGAACAGTTTCGAAGGTACGAAAACAGTCAGGTCAAGACATCAATGACACGTGATGTCACTAGCTACCCTGTCCATCCGATCAGTCAATACCCAATACGGACTCAGCGGTGGAGCTAATCGGCGGATCGGCCCCTGTTGCGTGAAAACGTTATCGAGCTTTCTTCGACCGACTTACTGTTACCCTAAATCATTTCAACCGTCCCCAAGGAACTGAAATGGTGACGCTCCCCAACGTTTATCGCTCATGCACCCTTTTCAGTAAGCAGCCCAAGGCCATCCATATTTTACAGGTTTATTTCAATTTGATGATAATGTTGACGCGTTTACCTTTATCATGTGACTTGACCGGTCTCGCTACCGCATTATATGTAAATGACGGTCGAGTAGAAAATTTGTTGCGCACCTGCGGTTTCTTTGACAGTTTCTAAGATCACCTTTATTCGCTTCCTCCCTATCTATTTCGCTCAAGTGGCTATAAAAGAAGCTCTGCTCCCATAGTATATGGCTATTAATCGGTGTGTGAATCAGCTTGTACACCCATGTGGGTCCTCTATGAATAAATGCGCCTTGCAGAGGTGTCCTTAGCCTTCTGGATCACCGTTCTGTGAATAAAACAAACTATTGTGCGAAGAAAATCATTTCAAGTGTATTAGCGTTCAGTTTCGCACAGCATATATGGAAGTGCGCTTGTTCCTCATGAGTATTATTGAACGTGTCCACCCGGTTTTCTCACAATGACCGACTGGAACAAATTACGCACACAGTTCAGCTGTTAGTTTAGCCATGTTCAGCAGTACATAACTGTGTTCGTGGTCCTATTCGATTTGTGGAATGCAACACAGCAGCGATAAGGTGGATATGGTACCGTCCTCTCCCAGAGCGATCACCCTAGGGAGTGAAAAAATCCGCCGTCCTAAACAAGCTGGTCCCCATGAGGGATGAAAGACAGGTCAACATAAATTTCATCTGTTTGTGTGTATCCATGGTACTCTAGAGGTCATTTACCCTGTCGTAGAGAACAAACTTAAGAACGCCAGCAAATTATTGAATTTTCAATGCCGGTCTTAATCAGGCAAGCTGTTTACACAAATTGGGTTTGTAGCGTCAATCGCCGGCGCTTCAACGAAGCGTAATAGGCAAGATTCAGCCAGCTGACAGAAGCATGGCGCAACTTGAAGCACCACAAGATGACGACGGCAATCAGTCCGGACAACAACCAGCACATAAAACAGCGCTTTTCGAATCCCTCACCCATTCTGGCATATTAACCTAAAACGATGCTAGAGGTGACTCCCCGTCACCGTTGTACAAACCTATTTGAATGATTGCTAGTCATATGTATGTGCCTAGGAAGCATCTCCTGAGTTGTACGAGTCACCAGATACCCCTTTGCACGCACTGTGGGCTCAGCTGTTCAGTGGCAATCATGGGTCACAATCAAGCAATCGTTCAGCAATAACACCCTTTCGGTGCCTAGCTGCCGTGCCACCTGGAGAAGGCACAAGGGCTGAGATGCTGCCAGGCTGGCCAAACCTATATAGGAGCAGTCGAGATGCTGAGGTTGGGTTCGAACCATGGACCTTCCGGTTCGTACGTTGGCACCCTAATCACTGAGATATCCCGAGCTATTATGGGTCACCAGTTGGGCATGCTGATGGCTCTAGAACTCCCCCCCCCCGTCGGGTACAGGACGTTCAGGTGGATGCACATGCGGCCTAGCGCAAACCGTATGTGACATAGTGCGTGAGTGTCCATCGGTGTATTTCGATGTGACAGGCCGATCCGGAAATGAATGCCAGCCCAGGTGTTCTGGTAACCACATATTTCAGGGCTGCCTCACCGTTCATATGCCTGTACTCGACGTCACGTTGCACACAAGTGTCATCATATTATCTGACATTTTAAAAAAACGGAATCAAGTGCATGAATTATGATGGTGGTCGTGGTAGAGAGGCTGCGAAAATGATCACTGTGACAGTTCAGGCTCACCAGCACTAGATGATTTCTATCGAACTTCCAAAGTGTCAAAAAACGTCCGCATTGGGACAACTGGCGGTCTAAAAAGGTGCACTATGACAGCACTATACATCAGCTCAGTCATAAAGATGCCTCATCTCGTAACAACGAACAAAAACGACACCACACTACGCACCGGGTACTTAGCCCAGCTCCGTCCGCAACCTCGATTTCGAATGTTCACACGGACGCGCAAGCACTCCCTCCTGGCAAATGTTTTGTTTCAACAATCAGTGAAATGTGGCTCGAACGCTGACCCTGGTGCAGAGTTCACGGATTGACATCACCTGAAGTCATCTGCCCATGTAATTGTTGGTTTCGTAAGTTTCCACCTATCATCGTACAAGGCGTTACTCTACACATTCGACACGGCACAAAAGGGGCTATCGTTTGAGGGTTAATCGCATCGTAGTCGGTTTACTGCACTTAGTGTTCACGGACGTCAGCTGTCGGTCCGTTAAGGCATACCTGGTAATGGGATAATATAAACTGAACAACCCACGGATCAGAACACTACAATTTTACAAGAACAAGCAGTTCAGCCAAAAATTGCTTTCAACCACTTCATATACACATCCCAAAACTACCTGAGTTCTAGTCGGACAATTCAACCTTGTCCGGATCACTCAGCTGGTCGGTTACAAAGAACCGAAAATGGTTTATGAACAGCCGAGTGAATGCAGTTCGACGGGCTATTGTGTATAATAATACTGGGGATAACTAAGGCTGTCGTGTGATTTCTCGTTGAGCCACCAAACTGATATCACCTGTACTGTGACGCCCTACATCGGTATTCCTTGATCTCAGGCAAACGTACGAGCTGGGCGTGGATACCGCAGCCGAAATGGTGTTGATGTTCCGAAGTCCCTCTCAACAGACTTCGTTATTTCAAACACTACCAAGTTAACTTTTGTGAGCATCAAGTCGCTGACTTCTCCCGGAGTTGAACGATTCTGTCCGATTCGACTGACGAAAAATAGCTTCAGGGAAGTCAGTAATTCTGAAATCGAAGTAATTTTACCTATGAACGATGGTTCACTGCAGCGGAATGCTAAAGACGAACCGACGCCCAACTGTGATAGACGTCTTTCCAACATTCTGTACATAACGAAGGTCCGCTCGACAGCTGCGTTACTGCTGAAGTCGTTGTTGGACGCCACACCGGACGACTAGTACGTCGTTCTGTTATTCCGTCACCGCTACGTGTATGGCAACAGCTACGTCATCTTGGGCATAGTTCAGCCCCTTCCTAAACCGCAAATATTGTTCAAAACTCCGCCAGTTACGAGAAACTGTAAGTCTAAATAAGATCACATCAATAAATTTCTTCAGGTTCTTCGCTGCTTCCAGCAGACTGAATCGCACAATTCCATGCAGCACAGTAGCCGCTGGATATATGTGTCACATTGTGATAAAACCTTACCTACACAATACAAGCCATCAAGATGAACCGAGCACCGAGCTTGTTGCACGTCAGTGGCGTGATAGAATAGAAATGCTTATGTCATTCATTGGTGACTTCAAAGCCTGGGAATAACACGTCATGTTGAGATAGGCGGTTGAGAAATGTACCACGTACTTTCGTAAATGGCAGATGAAGAGTTATGTGTGTATTCATCACGCGTTAATCTAAATTGACTCAACCTAGAAGCCTTGTGTCAAAACTCCATCCCCACCCCTGGTGTCAAATGATCTGTATACGAAATCCCGACGAGAGCAAAATAACACTTGATTACTTGTAAGCAGTGATCCGATTAGGAGTGACGCATACACTGGAAAGCAATTTGATAAGGTCCCGAAAAACCGTTGAATTCAGCCGTCAAACATACACTACTCTCCAGTATAGGAGCAACATAACCCAACAAATAGGTACTTTGGGCACATTCTGATGAAAAAAGCATGGGAACTCTCAACCTACCTGAATAAGTTGAAGCAGATCGAGAATTACCGAGGTGCCCTGCAGATGTTCAGCCAGTGGAGTATCGTCACAACAGTGTTGCAAAATTAAACAAGCATTTCCCGCCAGTGGTTCGTCGCGCGGTTGAGTCGGACCGGAACAGACACTGGATTTAAGACTGCTCTGCGAAGGCACACCTCCAGAAGATGGAGGCAACTTGGCACGGATAATGCGAGCCAGTCGTCGTACACGTCGGCGATCATCACCAATAAAATAACGCATGCGAATTGAATGACTTGTGGCAGCGGCTAGGCACCGGATACAGCCGCTTAGCATATGAGCCGAGAGCTGGTGGTCCTGGTCGCGATTAGAGTCGGGAGTTGAGGACATGGTAGAGTCTTCCTTAGATTGGCCTCCGTTCGTATAGTGCGATTTATGTCCTGAATTTGGTATCGAGCTGGAGGGTAGGCAGGGAATTTTCCAGTCAAGTAAAGTTTTATGCACAATCAGGTGGTCTGATTTCAAGGTTCACAGTTCATACAGACGGATTACAACCTATGGACAGGCCCATCCAGTAGGATATAATATATTTTCCGTTAGAGGAGAGTTGACTTGAAGTGCATTTTAAACGTTGGGATGGAGTTTGTTCATTCAAAGACCTCAAGATATCATAAGGGTTAGGGCGCAAACTTACTGACCCGAAGGTCGTGCTTCGAGCCCAACTCTGGCATCTCGACTGCTCCTGTCTAGACTTAGACAGTATCTGTCTTTGTGTTTCTTTCGGGTGGTGTGGCAGCTAGGCACCGAGTTACAGTTTGACTGTTATATTATTGATAATTCAGTAGAGCGGGAGTTTAGCTACGGTTGTGGAACAGATGGTTACCTGTCAACACAGAATTCAAGCCAAAGACTGGTCAATTCAACTGCGAGGTCAGTCAAGCAATTTTCTGGCAACATAAATGGAATAGAGCTCCTACCTAGCTTCCTCCATCTCGGTGTTGCAAAAACTTCGCTACTAGTTCCCTTTCAAAGATATTCCTACGAATAAAAATCCTTAAAAGAAAAGAACATTCCCAATTTTTACTACGCTCCTACAATAAGTAAAGCATTTCCCCCGGAACTCATGCAACGAGTTCTCGATCGAGACGCAAAGGACAAACACATCCTTGCTACATGTTACCTCCACGCGGTAGCAGGTGAAGAGCGAGAAGTCATACATCTGCAGAAAGATAACATGGAGCCCGTTTTCTACTTGTCGCATGGAAAAATGTGTACATTAGTCGAGCTAGGATGGATTGCTACCGGGAAAGGAACTATTTGGCCTATCCAAGAGGTTGCGGCTTTTAGGGAGACCAACATTAAGTTGTGGCCGATGGCCTAGACAGGAGCAGGTGAGATGCCGGGTTTGGGTTCGAACCATGGACCTTCCGGTCACTAAGTTCGCGCCTTAACCACCGAGCAACCTCGCGCTCCAGATTTCTAATAAGACGTCCGTTACGACCCTGGTTAACCAGGTACATCAGTGGCGAGAAATTTTACCACTTTTGGGGGCTTCTAGTCTTCTGGGACGGATAGGGCGCCGAAAAACCCAGCGGTTGGGAAACGAAACTACTGACCAGAAAGTCTATGGTTCGAACTCAATCTTGGTATTTATTAGGCTGCTGCTGTTCAGCTTCGGGGAACCTGAAAGTACCTCAGCTCTCGTGCTTCCTTCAAATTACGCGGAAACTATGTACCAAAAGAATGCCACGGCCGAAGGACTATTCATTTGTTTAATACGGCATATCACTGACTCTCAGCTAGCGGTTCCAACTAAGCGGCCATAGCTGCGTGGCCAGTATTGAAAAGACGTGGGAACCTGCAAAAAAAGAAAGTCGGAGGACAGTTACCATGAGTCGGCATGAAAACTCACCATGAATCCAGAATGGCTAGAAGCAGGCGACTACGATCAGATGGTAGATTATTCGGGTGTTGTCCATTTGCTTGAATCGGTGAGTCGTCCGGTTCGTTCAGCCACGACAGAACCTAAAAGCACAAAATGACGATCTACTCGACAGTATTGGCACCAAAAGCATCGCAGGACTTCCTCTGATGTTGTTGAGGCGACAGACACTAGCCGTGTATTACTTGGAACACAAAATGATATGCCACACCGACGATGAGACTCTCGATGCCAACAGTGACCCCCAGGCGCCTTTCATAGTGAGTCGAACGTTGAGATCAACCAGGTTCAAACTAACCAGGTATACAACGTATTTTAGTGGGGATTTCTATGCTGCAAGGCCGAGAAACACTGTGCATCTATTTCATCCTTATCGGAAACCATCAGTAGTGCGCATCTCACGAAACTTCAGCAAGTTGCGACCCCGCAACCTTCTGGAAAGTAGTGTGAACAATTGACCGCTCGACCAAGGGCGGCTGATCATCAGTGTGATCTGCTCGCACTTATACAGGATATAGAACCGGTCACCCATCAATCACGGGATCTACATCACATGGCTAAACTTGATGCGGATCCCGTGATCAAGGAATGAGTGGCGCTGCATCTTGTCTAACTGCGAGTCAATCACACTGCTGTTCAGCCGCTCGTGGTCAAACGGCTAAGTGTGCAACCACTGGTCGGCCTCGAAACACTCAGAGTTTCGTGAGATGCGCACTGCTGTGACTCCCAATAAGGATAAAACAGCTGTACAGTGCTTTTCGACTTTTCAACATAAAGTGGGGTCACGTATAGTACGAAATTTCCATTAAAATTCCCAAATCCCCTGAAACTACAAGTAAGGTATATAATGTAAGGGAATCGGTGTTCGCGTCGCGTGTGCTTGAGTTTCGGGATTCAACAAACGCCAGTTGCGCAGATGATTCACCTTGAATAAGAAAGACCGTTCACAATGAACGTGACGACAGTCGGCACCAGGAAGACTAGTGTTGTATCTGACTGCTGTCCCCGCTCCAGTGCCTAGTGCCGGGAAAAGACTCACCGATAAGGAACACAACAGCTTTATTCCAAACAAGCGAGTGCGAAAATACAACGGCCTCAAACTACTTTATTGGAGGGACACTGTCTGACCTTGGTCCAACGCTGTCTCGCGCTGTCTGGCTTCGATACAAAGCTGTCACGTGCTGCATATTGAGGGGGCGTTGTCTGACTGGTCGGCATCTAGCGGAGTTGAGGGTCTCAGTAGATTTCGGGCATTCTGTGGTTACTTCCAGGAGTCCGACCTTTATAACTAGTATGTGGCGATAACTGGTGAAACTGTAGTATAGAGGTGCATTTCTGAATCGTCTCGTCCAGTTGACAATGTACTGACCGTATGTATAACGGTTCTTCAAAGATGGTCTTGAGTGGTTTGATTACATGACAACCTCTCGCATCTTACACTCTCAGGATTACTTGGCACTCTTTAAACAGGTACAAAGCTATTTTCATCACCACCTGTCAGTATCTGCACTAATGGAAAGGGGAAGTGAGCTGGATGGCCCCCCAAGGTTCATTGTACATTCATTGGTAATTGACCAGGTGGCTGTTGATCTGCTCGCCGACCTTGGCAACTGACTTACAGACGTTTCGTCACCATTTAACGAGACATCATTAGTGCGCTGTTGGGTGGGTAGTCCATCCCTTCGTGTTGGCGCTTATATAGTTTGCAAAGAGTAGTTTTGAGCTATAACCTAATTGGCTTCTGAAAATCATCGCACTTGCATTTCGACTGGTCCGATCGTAATCTGTGTTGCGTTGTGGTCTGCCCCGGGAGAGGTTCGGACTCTCGACCTTCGTGTTCTGAGTACGGTAGTGTAACCAACCAAGCTACTGGGGTGGGTGATGCTCTAGTAGAATGATGTATTAGCTTAACTGCCTTACCGGAAACTGCGTAGGCGTGTGAAAATAAGATTGCCAGTCTAACAAACTGACTGCTCCCGGTGAAATTTCTGTGCGGCAATAAACTAGAAAATTACTGTCTACGAGAGTCAATCAAGCATGGCAATCACACGAATGGAACGCAAACCATGCGATTTGGAATTCCAATCACAGCTAACTTTTACCAGGTCCCTAGAAAAGTTATGGAGCATTTTGATCCAATTACGTAGCCTAGGCACCCAAGTTCACCATTGTTTAATCCACTGCCATTGAATCGTCAGTCAATGTTGTCCAGCTTAAGTAGCCAACCCACCACCACCATTTTTTGTACAAACATTGCCACATCATCATAATAATAACCGTTCAGGTGTAACACCCTTCCGGTACCTAGCTGCCATGTCACCCGAAGGAAGCACGGGGACTGAGATACTGCGAGGCTACCCAAGCCTAGGCAGGAGCAATCAAGATGCAGAGGTGGGGTTCGAGGCACTGAGCTACCGGTCAGTAAGTTCGTGCCTTAGTCATTGAGCTATCTCGAGTTCTACACGCATCTAAATGAAAATCACGTACTTCGTTTTGGTGCATCATTATGTTAACGGTGTTGGCGATGGTCTACACACTGTTTCAGCGCGCCACGTGAAAAATTTCCACAACCAACTTAACCACTTAACTCTGAGTTTGCTTGAGACGGTTTGTGCGTTTCTTCTTTTCTGGGGGCTCAAAAGTTTGCCCGTTGCGAATACGGATAGGTCTTTTTAGTTCGAAGATCGCTTGAAGACGGAAAAGAAAATTTTCAAAGTTCAGGGGATCGCCGCAAAACCCTATGTCTAAATGAAGTGATGTCAAAGAACAAGCACAAAAATTCATCTGCTTACGCGTTCAGCGGAACACAGGGGCAAAAGTCGGCCTGCCAGAGCAGTAGCAACCGCTCGTAACTCGGGTCCGTGCCCTGGTTGGTCGAGTACAACACCAACACCAGCCAACAGGGTATCCGCCAACCGCCCAGAGGCATTCAGAACGGTTGAGAGTGAGTTTGGAGAGGATGTGGAACCAGGACCCAGACTGCCGACACAGATGTTGTGCAACAGACGACAGGTTGAACCAACAAGTAGTGCATGTCTGGTGGATTGGTGAAATGCAAGAAAACGACAATCAGAGAAGACCGAAGATGGATTGACAAATGAATGGTTAAGGTAGTAGGAAAATCAAGTTGAGAACTCACTCCGGATCTGTAAGTAACGGAGCATGCTGTGTCAGGCATTCGGCCAAGGCGGTAAGAAGTGGCTGCCTTCGTTGGAGAATATTTGTTCGAAGAGATGTGTCATGACAGGCGGCGGATAGGCTATCCAACAGACTAGCCAGACAACGTGCCGTGGTGGTGATGGAACGATTGTTGCGATTGGTAACGGACACAGCGGCTTCAATCAGAGACAACAAGCTTCCGAGGTTGGACACAGAAGACCGAGCAGAAAGCTGCAGAAGAGCGCAAGAGTGAGATCAAAGTCCATTATCCAAATATGGGAGGTGAGTGAGTCAAAACGGAAGTAGGAATTCGCACGTTATATCGAAAAAAACAGATCGGACAGTTGCAGAACCTATGAAGCTTTTCGGCTAACCACTAGGACGAGTTGTCACGTGACGGGATCAGTACTACTGATCTCCGGAAAAAAGGGGCGCCAAAGAGGATTCATTAAAGCGCAACATACGAGTAGTATCCCTTACAAGAAAGCCTGGACTTTCAGTCAAGTTCTCCAACAGACGAGCTGCTCTGGCTGCACAGATGGCTGACATGGCTGAGGAGGAATTGCTGTTCAAACTGGCTCGCCGGTTGACTCCGGAAAAGCTCAAACGGGCTTTCATATCAGCTCCCAAAGGTCGACCTGTGGTCCCGTCACTCAGAGGTGTGAGTAGAGTTTGACCCAAGGACTCAGCTAAGCACACCGCAATCGCATCCAAGAGTGTACTGGATCCAACAGCACTGAGTAAAGCTTGACGTCCACTGGGGTGAGAAGTCAGCGTGACCAGAAGATCTGAAGCAGCACTACGAAGAGCCTCCAATTTATGACGTGTTCGTGCCTCGAAGGATGAGCGCGAGCCACTAGATTAGAGATAATGGAAGAGATAAAGCGCTAAGGTTTGAAGATGCATGGAGATCAAAAGGTGTCAGGACACGCATCAAACCCTATGTACCCATCTGGCCACCACTGTTTTGATGTATGAGGAAGTAAAAACCACGTTATTGAAGAAGACTTGACTAGGTCTCCCATTTGCTATTCGGGCGAATCTGCTCGCATACACTAGCTTGGATTCACGGAAATGCGCTGAAACATTAAAGGCAAATCACGCAACTCAATCTCGGTCCACGATATTCGTGTTTCCAATCAATGGGAAAAAAACAAGCCAACGGAATCCTAGTCTGAGAATACTAACACACATCCTCGTCTGATATGACGCAAAGCTAGTAAGAGTGGCTGCATTCTCATCCGTTTGACTAGCAACGAAGTTCGAAGTCACCAGAGAAATCTAAATTCTTCAGAGGAACATATGATGGATAGCCTGATCGTTCAGCCGGAACATCCTTTCAGTGCCTAGCTCTCATGCCACCGAAGGAAGCACGTGGGCTAAGATAGTGCCAGGTTACCCAAGCCTAGATAGGAGCAGTCGGGATGCTGAGGTTGGGTTCGAACCACGGAGCTTCCAGTCAGTAGGTTTACGCCTTAAACACTGAGCTACCTCGAGCCCAAGGATAACTTAGTATCATGCTGCCATCTGCTACAGCTAAAAATACTTCAAATCACCAATATATGGTTTGAGCACTGTACTGCCCGGAAGTCTTTATCGGATGATCTACAATGAGGAATTTGTGGAGCAACAGAGCAAACCCTACGTGGAAGTGGATTTTGTTCACTGGAGCTGACTTATAAGAGCAGGACCGTGAATGACTAACCCTCATACAGCAAGGGGACGGAAGTGGCCAGTTGCCAAGATGAGAACCCCCTCTTATTAGGTTGTCAAGCCCAGTCTTGCAAAACCAAGACAGTATGAGAGAAAGGTTACAGCCAATCGATTACAGAAGCGGAGCGAACACGGACGGAATTCTGCTCGCGACCAAGCATCTTCACAAAACGAGAGTTCATTCCACAAATGAGGTGAACCTATGGTGAAAACACAGATTAGGAAGGCTCAAGTGTTCTCAAGCGGTTCTCAAACGTTCTCCTGTCTGAACCTCCCGCGACAAATCAAGCGGCACTCGCAACCCCAACCGAGGAAATTTCAAGCGGTATCAATAGTCGATCAATCCCAGGTATACTGAGTGTTCATAACATTAGTTTATGCCATACAGTTCACAAGGTGAGTTAATAAAATGCTCCTCTGTAATTTGATATATTCACGTTGACAGTCAATCTAAGTGAGTTATTTCGAGGCGCATATTACCCAGTATATCATCAATAGCTGACATCTCGAGGAGTGTGCTAACCCGTGGGTACTTACTATTTGATCAGGTCCCAACCTGAAGCTATCACCATGTCATGGTTATCGGGCTTTAGTGCTGCGACGATCTTGTGGGATACATTCTCCAGGACTCAGTTTCTTAAGGTTCAACCATGCCAGAAAGGCCAACGGGGCGCAGCCAGACGAAGAACGGCGGGTCCCCCTACTGAGAGAAATCGTATTACGAGGCGGCCTAGAGGTAAAGTCGTACTGTCCTCCACGATAGCAGTGTGAAGGCAGTAAGTTGTTTCCTGCAGGCGACCAGCGTGTCCATATTTATGAAAGAAGCGATGCTGCAACCTTCCTCCCCCCCCGAGCAAGGAAGGGTTAGAAAGCGTCGGCCCCAAAAAACTGCATATACCGGTTACCCAACTGTTGAGCGTCACCACCGGCGCACTATTCAATACTTTTGAAACCGAAAGGTCTGGCGCTGTTCAGAGGGCACCTGCTGTGCGCCGTTGCATTAGAAGCCAGACAATTACGTCTTACTCTCTGTGTTCTTGTTGGGTGGGATCCGGCACCAGAACCGCTTTACCGCTCTCAGGCGCTGCCACGTAAATAAGCCTAACCCAGGCGTGATTGGCCAGAAGATCGAGCCGCTTGCCCGTCCAGCATCAGGGCGAGCCCTGACTGGCCGAAAGTGTAGACCCAACAGCCAATCATGATTCGGTATCCGCTGGATGCCAGTTGCCAATGCCGTATTTAGAGGGAGACCGAATTTCCAGAATGTCGTCGCCGCATACGCTTTAACAACGACGCGCTGCATATGTGTTTTTAACTTGGTTTTGGGTGTTTAATACACTTTGTGCACCCTTGGTGGTTCCTTTGCTGAAATCGCTAGTTTGGGAGAATCAAACTGATGACTGAGCTAAGGCATTAAATTTATTAGTTTTCCAGCTAGGCCATCGCCCTTACAGCCAAGTCTTGTTGCTAATCAGGCCCATATCCATATGGCATCGATTATCTCGTTCTCTGTACGTTTCCGCAGGCCTACAAGAATAAACAAAAGGGTCAGTGTATTATGAAAGAAAAAGGTCGCTTACCTGGTTTTCTCGGACGACGAGTCATCGGATATTTGGTTCACAATTTGTGCTGCAAAATCTGTGGACAGAATTGTGCACTTCAAAGCCATTTGAATCAAACCAGGCTGTTGGACAACCAAAATACGCTGGTTTTCGCCACAGTCTCTCGTCAACAGTGAGGTTAAATTGAGCAGAGCCAAAAGCCGATCTGTAAGGTCGCCTTGTTTCGAGTCTGTTTTATTGACAGGTTGAAGGACAGGCTCTGATGTAGTTTTTGCGCTGTCACTAGTTGACGAGAGTTGGTCAAGATCTTTACAAATCTCCTGAACAGGGAAAAAATGGAAACCAGGTGTAGGTTAACATAAATTATAAACGGGCAGAATGTAATGAGATGAAAATCCCTTCCCACTGATACTGTTGATAGTGAATTTGGTTGGAACACGTAAAAACAAAGTTAAACTCTACAGATACTCTACAAATATTGCACAGGAATTCGTGTACAAATGAGAGTAGTTGTCGAATTTGGGTCCAATTAGAACGTTGATGGGAGCCCTGGTATTGCGCTTACCTGATGAGTCCCAAGAAGGGCGAAACCGGGTGTCGGCTGTCAAAGAGTTTTCAGCAACCTTATGAATAGTGCGTTACGTTTAGGAGCTGGGTTTTGTTTTAGAGCAGCTCCCCCAAATTAGACGACACTGTAAAAGACGAGTTCCGAATAACAGTGCAAGCGCACATAATATGAACGAAGAGGTGAATGGTGCGGACAGTGAATTGAATCAGGAAATTCCTCGACACAATTCGCAGATTAGCTTGGAGTGTAAGCGTCCCAAAGGATTTCGAACACGCGCCTTCTAAGAAGCTGATCAAAATCGTAAATAAGCGTCAATTAGGCTAAAAATTAATTATAGAGTTTTGAGACTGTTAAAACTGAGACAGATTTTAGTAATCACATCACGCTGACAAGTGCTTGCCTAGTTAAGCGTGCGGGATAACCAGACAAGGCTCGAAGATACGGATGTCGATTGCTTGCGTGACAGAAGAAAACTTTACAGCCCAGAAGCTATGGTATATCCCAACAATTTATCCAATGTCAAGAAAACGGGCTAGAAGAGAACAGCTTACGTTGTCACTGTCTGTTCTGCACTACCGATAGAATATGTTGACACATGCCCTCTGGCAATTACTTCGTTACTTGAAAAATGTAGCGGTTAGATAGTTGAAGCCAAAGTGAACCGTCAGGTTTCAAATTTCACGAGACGAGTGCAAATTCCATCTGCGAAGTCACCACTTAAGAAGCCGGTCAATACGCGACCAGGTGATGTGGTTTCTGTGACTGAAGGATGAGTCGCGCTATATCCTGTCTGAGTGAGAGCTGATCACACTGTTGTTCAGCCGCCCGTGGCCAAACGCTTAAGTCTTCAACCATTGGCCGGAGGGTCGCGAGTTCGAAACTCTGAGTTTCGTGGGATGCGCACTACTGATGATCCGCATTAGGGACGAAACAACTATACAGTGCTTCTCGGCCTTTCAGCATAGATTGGCTCCACTTACAGGATGAAATCTTAATTTGTACCCAATCTCCTCAAACTGCTATCAGTTTAAACTATCACTGTGAAATTGATGGACTAAGTCAGTACAATCCATCGATTTCATTGAAGATTCCTGAATCCGAAGTTTTGGCTCGATTCAGAAGTACTTATACGCCACGCTCAATAGCACAACTCACGTCAAGGTAAAGGACACGGCACCGCCAAACCTACGACTATTGTAGAACACCTTGCAAGGTTACACGAGACATAGGTGAGCCAGCGACTAGTATGACAAATCCACTGGCTAAATTTCAAGCCCTGGTGATTAGTCGGACATCAGTAAAGACCGACGGCTCGCCATGCTAAGCAGCATGACCAGTCAAAAGTAGTCAGATCGTCTAAGTTGAGAGCCGGTAAAAATAAGAATCACATGCACAGTAGATCACCAGCTGCATAAGACTTGGCGAAAGGTTTGGGTTTACAGCACCCGGCAATATCTTTCTTGATAGCTTGCGTATTTCGAGATATGGGATGTAACTAGAAAAAGTGTCAGTGACAAAAACCACCGGTTGTATTCCAAAAATTTCGAAACGGAGAATAAAAATGATTTTCCCTGAGTACCGTCCGCAAAGAAGCTCAAACACTATTGATAAACCTTGTGTGATCACCAGCCTCCAATCTCAGTGTTTTTGCGGTGGACTAGGTGGAACCTAGATTGGCTCAGCCTCAAGTCCTTCAAGCTACTGCCTTCGGAGCAGAAGAGTGTCTTAAATCCACTCATTAATGTGTAGTCCCAATCAAGACATACAATAGCTCATTCGATGATCAGTGTTTCCTGCGACGTTAACGGTTATTTTCCCTCAGTTGTAAAGTCCTCTAACAAAGAAACAATTCCTGCATGCACTGGTCATGAGACAAGGGAAAAACTCATGAAGATAGTCTAGTATCGTCTGACTTCATCAAATTTCTCCGGTGGTGATTTGAAACAAACAGTAAGTTGTAAGTAAGCAGATTGCAGACTGAAGCTAACACCATCTTGACAACGGCTTCGTGTAGCATACCGAGTTCGCACTACCTCAGTCCACTTCGGAATTTCACATGCCACGAGTGCCACCATATCCAAACAGTGTGTGAGGTATAAATTCTAAAACCGATTCGAAATCCGGTTCTATTCACCTGTTGAAACCGATGACCCGATATCACAAACACAGTCCAACTGATCTGGTAGTGAGAGTGGTCCTTCGGTTAGGTTCTAACATTCCTAGGCTTTGGTTATCGACTTTAGCTTGACTGGTATTTGCTTGCCGGTTCGATTTTTCCGTTACACGAGCTCAGCTGAGCGTGACTGAACAGTTTGATCATTAACTGAACACGAGCTACCGACATTCTATTCTATATCACGGACTGTATCGTGTTGCAGTGTGTTCTGAAAGGCGGGTCAATCGATCGACGCAACCAAGACAGTTGCTGGGTCGTCGTTCGAGTCACTTGATAAAACCAGTGACAGGTTCGTCTGTTCGAACTTGATAATTCAGGTGAACCCAGTTTGCGCCTGTGAAGTTGTGGCGGCACGCTTGACTCGCACGTCCGAATTCGGGGTTCCCATCCCGGAACGACCAGCGCATATGCACTGCTGATTAAACTCGATTAAATCAGTACTTCCTCTTTTTGCTGTAAACTTATCAGAATAACTAAGCCAGGACGGGAGGATGTGATACTCTGTGACGATCATTGTACAGACCAGGATAAATGGTGACTAGCACTAACTAACCAAATGCGAGTAACTTGGGTGCAACTTATGAGTAGTGCAAACCACCAGATAACTTTTTGTATGCACTATGGCGCTCAGCAGTTCAGTTGTACTCGAACTGACCATTATGGGTTACCAGTTGGACCTGTTGTTGGCTGTAAAATCAAACCGTTCTGTGTTCGGGGGGCGAGATGGCTCAGTGATTGGAGCGCGAATTTACCAACCGGAAGGTCCGTGATTAGAACCCGACCTCCGCCTCTCGACTTCCCCTGTCTAGGCTTGGGCAACCTGGCAGTATCCCAGCCTTCGTGCTTCCTTCTGGTGGCATGGCAGTTAGGCACCGAAAAGATGCTACAGCTGAACGATTTTTTCCGGTCTTATTCCCTCGGATTCACGCCGTGTAGACAACGCTCGGTGGGATGCACATGGGACTGAGTGCAAACCGCATTACCAGCTATGCACGAAGGTACGTCGGCTTTATTCGAAGTGACAGGCCAACCTGGAAACGAACGCGAGCCCACCACATGTGAGACAACGGATTACCAAAGTTAGCAGAAATCACAACAAAATATCGTAGAAATCACGGTGGTCAAACAGAGATCGGATTCGTGGCCGTTCACACTAAGTTGCGGCTTTGGCGGTACTGAAAATTCTACCGGCACTAGGATTTGAGTAGGGATGAAGTGTAACCGTAAGGTAACTCGCGTATACTACGCTCGATAATTACACCGTAGTGGAGGCAAATCTACTCCAAGCTCACTCGGATGCTCGTGCCTGACAATCAACCTACATATATCTCCCGATATCTGACATGACTTGTCTGTATGTCCATTGACATTTCACGTGATCGAGGTGGCGGGTGTTCGACGTTCACACGTTACTCATAAATCGAAGAACGTTGACTCCAGCCGCTACAGTTTCCTTCAATGAATATAAAAGAGATGACAGGGGAATGGCCGCATATTGGAGACCAAGGGAATAGCCATGCATTGAAAGCGTTAATAAATGAGCATCGCTGACCAGATTTCACCTGATCCGTCAGTGGCATCAATTTGTGTTGTCTCTTCCCAACAGTCGAAACCACGACTGAGTGTGCGAGTTGGTGTTTCCTAACATCTCAAATTCCGGTTCAACATTGTATTAGACATTCAAAATTCGAAAATACTCACTATAACTAATTCAGCAATATGACTGACTGTTATGGAGAAACAAACGAGGAAAACATGAAAAAAGTGAGAAGTGTCGCACCTGACATGGTTTGAGAAGCGTTCCGGTAGCTAGAGAACCAGCCGGATGGATTCATAGATTTGGGAACATATAATAATAATATAACATAATAGCATGATGTTTTCGGCGTCGCCTCCTACGGCAGCTTTGCACGCACGGCCGAGACGGCTCAGTGGTTAAGGCGAGACTGGAGTGTCTGTCGTTGGAACCCAAACCCAGGGTATCTCAACTGCTCCTGTCTAGGATTGGGCAACCTGGTGGCATCCCACCTCCAGTGCTTCCTTCGGGTCGCATGGGTGTTACAGCCGAATGATTCATCCATTCGTCATTCATTTGCATGCATGTTTCCCCACATTTTCCCCGCAGTTTTCACACTTTTCGACGTAAAAGCAGTTTAATAGTAAGGCAATATTGCTACAAATTTGTCACAATTTTGAATATTTCATAAGGAACGATCAACGCTGGTAATACACCCTATTCACCCAGCAGTCTAGCAAACTGGAAATAAGGAGAGTGAAACAACTTCACTCACGTTAACTTCCCTGCCCAACAAAGTGAATCCATTTTTCACGCGGAACAAGGTCTGTAAGTCGGTGAAGGTTTCAATCGGGACCGGATCCGATTTCTTTGATGGCACAGTTTTGTTCGTTTGCAACCCATTCTGATGGGAGGAGCCGGATCGTTTTTTTTTTCGACCACGACGGTTAGCCCTCGACGAATTGGACTCAGGTTTGTTATGCTCTTCTGTGGGAGGAACTGCGTCATTTGGAATATGAACTGGCGGTTGTTCTCGTGGGACAGAATCGAAAAGACGAATGAGCTGACGCAGCCCCGCACTGTAATAGGCCTGATCCTGATTCGCGCGAGCAAGCTGAGCTAATAAACAGACTAATTGTTGACTAAAAGAGAATAGAAGAGAAGTGAGAGAACACTTCTAAAGGGACAAAGGCAAACAAACATTCATACGGGTCAGTTAATAATAGTAGTAATAAATAATAATGTTAGTCAGAGGTCCCGTATTCGACTCGTCCCCGTGATTGCTTTCACACCAACTATCGTCTTCTTATCAGGGGGAGGCGAGATAGCTCAGTGGTTAGACCGCGAATTTACCGACCGGAAGGTTTGTGGTTCAAACCCGACCTATGCATCTCGACTTCCCCTGTCTAGACTTGGGCAACCTAGCAGTATCCCAGCCTAATTGCTTCCTTCCGGTAGCATGGCAGCTAGGCACCGAAACGGTATTACAGCTGAACGATACTTTTTTTAGAGATTCAGTATTTGACTCGTCCTCGTGGAAAATCACCCAACAACAGTTGTCTGCGGTTATGGATAACCAGCCTATCGGAAGACATACATTCACTCTCAGCATGAAGCACACTCCAGTACAAATAGCCAATAATAGTTCAGCGGTAACACGGTTTCGGTGCACAGCTGCCATGTCAACCGAAGGAACCACGAGGACTGAGATACAGTCATGTTGTCCAAGCCTAGATATGAGCAGTGAAGATGCTGGGGTTGGGTTCGAACCACGGACTTACAGGTGAGTAAGTTCGCGCCTGAAACACTGAATTAAACTGAGCTTGGAGTTGCACCATGTATGTATAGATCGAGCAGTTCTACGCACAGGTAAATAGGAGAGAAATACTCGACCTCGTATACACGGATGTAGCTATGATGACCTTCGGCTTGTTAAACCTGTACGCCAGTGTATGGTCACAGCCACATGGAGCAGATGTGAGATTCGATCGAAAACAAATGAACGGGTAAATTATCACTTTGAATACAATCATACATCCTGGGGTGAGAATTCCTGTCATAGTTATCCCCAGAGGAACTGGGCCACTATTTGCCCGTTGAAGGTGCAAGTCATCAGTACACCAGTTCGAGGACAGCAGTAGACGGGTTGCTGCAAATCCTGAATCCCACAAGACACTGAACACGCAGCTAATCGAACTCCTCAAGACCACTGCGGTCCCCATTCTGGTACGTCAAACAGCATGAAAATGAATGTGGTTCGATCATAGACAATCCGTGAGACAGAGAGTGACCTGTGTTATCCACCCACGCCTATCACTCACGGTGCAGGTATGCAAAAGATTCAAACGGTGACAACAGACCAAAAAGCAGCATTACTAGTTACCATCGACAATATGATGATAGAGGAAAGCTAAAGGTTTACAGAGATATGAGAAATGTCAACCAGTGGAGGTCGACTTACCTGGAGGGGACAGAGCTCACTTGTGATCCATCACCGGTTGACTCTGGTCGGATGGCGCGGGCCTCAAATTCCGCTTCTGCTCTGGCATCGGCTTGCATCGCGGCAACTGCAGCCTCTGCTTGAGCAACGTACTCCACCAGATAGGCAGGCCATGGACTGTTGACAGAACTACCACTAGTTGGCTTGGAAGACAGTGAAAAGGCACGCGATTGTTCATAGGCAAGGAGCGCCTCTTCCGGTCTTCCGAGAGCCATTAAAGCTTTGCCCCGGTGGAAATGTGTCTTGGCGATCTGAGGATTCGGTACCATAGCAGCCCCAACTTCTGCTGAATTTGTAGCTGTAGATTGGAGAAATTCCAGCAGCTTCAGCGCCGTATCACAGTCGGATAGTGCGGCATTTGCGTCCCCAGAACGCAGGTACGCCTTTCGACGTGGACGAACAAAGGAATAGTGATCAAAACATTGGCAAGTCAAACAAAACTTAAAGGCCTTGCTAAAGAATCAGTAGTTTTTAACCGGGAAAAGTTTCGCTTTTGAAACAAAAGCATCATCAGGCCAAGTAAGTAGGTCACCGAGTTGGCCAGGTTTTAAGGCAAACGGACAACCAATCAGTAAGACGTCCTCAGATTAGCACACTAGATTGTGTTTAATGTCAATTAACGGTTCTTGTCGGTTGGTGTGGTTGCTTAACTATTGCGTTGATGGGTTGGGGGAGTTTCAAATTAGTTCCGATCGGGTTTAGTTCTTTAATCATCCACTTCAAGGTGCTTCAACCGATGATTCGCCGTGGGTGCCACTGGTAGATTTCGCTGGACTTTGTGGGCTTGTGAGTGTTACGACAATGTAGTTGGGGGAGGGAAGGTGGGGGAGGTTAACTGCAATCCAGACGATGAATCCTCCTCCTTCTGATAACCCCACACACCAACGCATGTCAGCTCGACTGATCCCAAACCGTTATCAACACGCTTGCCAGTTCCACGCCTTCTATTCTATTAACACTGGGATGCTTGGCGATTTCTATCACCTCGAGCATCAGTCTCTGTGGCGTGGACCATAGTCCTCGCCACAAAACCTCAACAGTTTCTAAATCTATTGTGTATGCCGTGTCCAGTGTGTGGTCCGCCATTGCCGAGTCTTTCAGTAACGCTCGATATTCATCCGCGTTCCTCGGCGGCCTGTTTATTTTTCTCCTATGCTTTCCGATTCTGATGTGAAGTCCCCTGGCCGTCTGTCCTACATAGACCTTAGTGCAGTCGTTACACTTAGTTTTGTAGACACAGTCCCTGGTTCTGCTCATCGGAAGGCGATCCTTCAATTGCACAAGTGCAGAGCGCAGAGTGTCTCCCTTCTGGAAAGCTACTCTTATGTCACTCGTGTTTATACTCCTTCGAATGACCTCCGATGTCCCTGGTTTATATGGAGTCCCAATCCATTCCCTGTTGGGTTTCGCTACCGGTACCAGCAACCTTCGCAATTGACACCTCATCAAACTAGGTGGATATACACTACCCCGACGTTTTTTCTTTACGTCAATTTGGGCCGCTGTCTGATCAGCTTCTTCTGTGCACAGGGCCCTTACACACCTTAACATTGATGAGGCAATACTGGCGAATACCGACTTTGGATGGGCAGACGAGTAGTTCAAAACTGCCCCAGTGTCGGTTGACTTCTCGTACACTGTGGTCTTTAGTTTTCCCCCAACCTTATTGTCATGCAGTCTAAAATGGACAGTGTACCCGAGATCGACTCCATCTCCACACTAAATTTGATGTGTGGACTCAGTTCATTCAGACAGTTGTAAAACTCACTGACCTTGTCTCGTTTCATCACGACGAAGGTGTCATCTACATAACGCCAGAATATCTTGGGTGGGTATGGAAATCCGGCTAAAGCCTTCTGTTCAAATCTTCCATAAGTATATTTTCCAAAACCGGGGATATTGGAGATCCCATTGCTAGACCTTGTTCTTGAGTGTAAACCACGGAGTCAAAAACGAAGTGGGTGAGATCCAGGCATACTTTTATACCTTCCACTACTCCATCTACCGTAAACTGTGTCCGTTCTGAAAGGGTAGTATCTGCTAGTAGCAGTCGCTTAGCTATTTCCAAAGAGTCCCTTTAGGCACATTCGTGTATAACGAATTGACATCGAAACTTACAAGAATGTTGTCTAGTTCAACCGTGACACCCGCTACTTTGTGTGAACTGAGTATCACTGCACATTATTCGATCTAATACGAACGATAAGGGTCTACATAAAAAAGAAAGACTCAGAGATCTTCGATAAAAATGAGAACGCACCTGTGCTCTGTTTGTGTACAAAATTTCCCAATCCTTGCAAACCTCAATTGCTTTACTGTACAAATCCGCGGCACGTCGCCAATTGCCAGCTTTGAAAAACGTGTTTGCACGCTCCTTGAGCTTTTCGGCTCGACTTCGCTGACGTGCACGTCGTTCTGCTCGCTCAGCGGCATCTTTCTCCACGGCCATTTTGAATGCTTCCACGGACACTGAATTTGGTTGCTGTCCTTCTGAGATTGAAAGATGGAATATAGAGTGTGCAGTAATGCCTGATATAGCACTATGCAGAAAACCCGCGAAACGTCGTGAGGCAAGAGTGTAGTTTAGAGAATGGGATACGAAGCAGATGCTTTCAGGGAAGGCTGCGAAGAGCTTTGATCAATATGCATGGGGCTTATTTTTGGCTGAAGGCTCCTTCGGAAGACCAGTAGGAAAGTTATTTCAATGCATCACCGTAGTCGTCGACGCCACCTACATCCGCACTAATTTGTCTCCTATGAGCTAAAAAACCGCTGAAATGTGATTGGCGGATTATCTTAACAAAATGGATTCCTCCGTTACGTCCTTAGTTCACAACGGAATAATATACGATTGTTTTTCACCGAATCCCGATAATGAGTGGAACAGAACAAGTTTTTGGTCAAAAAGTGATAAGACTATCGAAGACCGAACTTGCAACTTAGAAGATTACGCTGCGAACCCACTAGCTCGAAAGCACCACAAACCGGGAACTGGGCGCAACAAAACTATGGAACCAGCTGACGGCACTGTCGCATTGGGCTTTCAGTGTATACCGATGCTTCTGACTCAAAGTCTCCATAAAGCGCTTAGCCGTATCCTTGGTGAATATCTGGATGACAGGTTGACTGGCGCATTTCGACTCCTAGCTAAAATCTGCCACCTGACCTAGTTAGGAACAACTAATCCTTACACATTCGAATAGCGTGTTGACTCACTGTTTCTAAGCCGGGATAAGAAGCCGTTGTGTTGTCAGAAATAGCCTAGCCTAAGTACCATCAAACAGTTCAATTGATATTTAAGCACGTAAGTGAAGTTAATGTATGCTGGCAAGCGGAGGCTGGATGACCGTTTCAGGCTTGTTCGGAATCAAAGCAAGACGCGGTTCACTGGCCTCCAGAGATTCAGACAAGTGGCCTTGCAGCTAGCAGTTAGATGCAGTAACATCAAGCCGTACGCCTAACTGAAAATGAGACAGGATATGGCCTCACCATATCCTGGCGTCCTCACTCCTCGATTGACACCCGCGCACGGGAGAAATCACACACAGTAGGAAGTACACTTCAAAGCCAGCGCAATCTATGATGTACGACTAGCTCCTCTATCAGGTGGAAGACACTGCCCTTGGAAACATTCGACTTGTGTCGGCACTACGGACCTGACATTCCCAGGAGATCGAAGTGGCGGTTCGAAGAAGTTATTGAACAAACACTGAAAGTTTTTCAACGTCTCTGGCTCCCGCAGAACAGTGGAGTAGATAACGCGACGTTGTAAACTCTACCCCAGACAGAAAAGTGTACGTCGTATCGACGCCGAGGTTGCTAAGAGCGATCTTCGCTCTTCCTAGTTGAAGAAGGATTTGACCTGTAATAAGATGGACAGATTTGTCAATTATGACTGGTTCATCCTCGAGCATGAAGGTTGAGTTCGCTCCAAATCGGTCTTCCAGTGGCACCTTATATTTTGCGCATGTGAAACACGAGCCGAATCGTGTGGCTGAATTATCGGAATCAATTTATATTGTTCAAATCACTGTGCTGTCCAATTCAGGTACAGCTATCACGTCGACGTACTCAATCTCTGCAATGACGACAACTATGCCCCAGCGTTGACAGACAAACTCATGTAGTTGTCGAACTTTGACAAAATCCTCCATAGTCTCGTTTCGTTCAGTGCATTCCTCCCTTTTCAGTCTGTTGAAGCTTATGTAGCTGTCCAGGTGGGTGAATTTTTCTGCCGTGTCCACCGGCTCATCTGCAAGCGCACGCTTAAAGCTTGATCCCAATCCGTCTTGCTGTAGTGCTTTACAAGCTGCTTGCAAGTGTGGAACTGTATGGTTACTGTCCGACAAATTGACGATAAGTTACGTGACTTTTTTCATGACTGTTAACAAAAATGTGTCAGCCTCTCAACTCCACTTCGTCTGAAAAGCCATTAGAAACCAGGATGTTATGCAGAAATGAAAACCACGAGTTCAACGTTCTCAGTCTGCTTCGACGTTACAGATAAATAGGCGTTTTTCAGGGGGGAATTAGCTGCAAATACAATGAGTAGGCTGACTGACGCTGGGGTGCCACTTGAATCCTCTAATTCTCACTTGACGGACATGTACTCTGCTAGCTGCGCTCACGTCTGCGTTGGTCGTCACGACTTCGATTCTGTGTTGCCCCGCCGGCACTATGCTCTGCCGACACTGTTATTGAACCCTTTGTGTGACTTCTCTGACGACTTAGACGCTGATATCGTCCTGGCACGTAGTTTGTAAAGAAACGATGGTGAATATCTTCCTAGTTGCACCCTTGCAGGCAACTTCGAGTCGTTTACTCTCATTCACCTGGTCCGCTATGTAAATTCGACTTCGCTGGAGGTGGTGTTTATTCATGGACAGCCAAGTCCATATTTAGCTTCTGGCGTTACCAGCTGATCTATCAAGACAGTACAGAGTTTTGCTCAAACTATGCGTTCTTCCAGGTTCACCGTACTCTAACTAAAACCAAAACACTAACCTCTACTTAAACTTAGCTAATGCCCGACACTAAAAACAATCAACGTTTGGCCATCGTTAGCTCCGGAGGGTTTGATAGACTCCATCGGATTATCAGTACTGAGCTACACTGATTACATTGGACTGCGTCACATTGAGTCACTTTCATAGTATTAGTGGTTGTGCACTTACTGTGCCAATCAGTCGTTCGTTAGAAGGTGTGGACTGGATTTCGTTCGAGTCTTGTGAATCACTTGCAAACAGAAGATTAGACAAAGATTTTCTGCTTTCAACGTTTTCAAGTGCAGTCTGATCGGAATACGATGATGCAGGGGCATAAAGTTAGATAATAATCGGTAATATAAATATGCATAAATGAGTATGTGTTCAGCACTAATATTGTGCCCTTAGCGTGGTGATTGTATTTAGAATGCAGAATCATTTCGACACTGTGGTCGTCAAAGGCAGGTATAAATGGAAAGACATTGATATAGTTCCCGATGATCAACAGGATCGAAGGTTTTCATATCACAGAAAACAACCATCGCTGAACGCTGAAAGTAGCTTTTCGTCATATGCCGGACGGGGAAGATGTGGTATACATATCTACGCCCCGAAAGACAGTTTGATTCCCACGAATGCGTCCTATACAACACTCGGTTAGTCCGCGTCGATGAAGGCCAGAGATCATCCTGAAAGCTGCAGCTACCAGGCTGATGCGTCTTTGGTCTTCGCACGTTGTTCGCGTACTGTCTTGAAGACTAGTGCGATGGTAAAAACACTTCATTCTAAAGGTACTTCCATCGTTTCACGTTCTCACCGATACTCTTGTCAGACTGATACTCGGAAGTTACCACTTACTATAGACGGTCGTGGACGCAAGCTGCAAAGACAACACGCCTGAGAGTTGAAATTTCCTGATTAACTCCCCCATCCGTTGGTAGGTCAGTGTCCGGGTCCAAGTATCTCTCATGAGTGGATCTAAAGGACTGTGTTGCACGAGACCATCTTCATATATGTCGTTGACGACAGTAGAGTACCGAACCCTCCTTCTTGTTGATTGTCTCACTGTTTTTTATTTTTCTCGGACTGGTCATCCGAATAAGGTGATATGGCATGCGACCGCCAACCGATGGTCGGCAGGCCGCGGTGTTCAACTACTAACCGCAAGGTCGCCGGTACGAATTGCTGTTGGGAGCTCGAAATGGCTCAGTGGGTAAGACGCGAACGTACTGACCGAAAGGTCCGTGGTTCTAACCCGACCTCTGCATCTGGACTGCTCTGTCTAGCCTTGGGCAACCTGGCAGTATCCCAGACCTCGTGCTTCCTTCGGGTGGCATGGCATCTAGGCAAGGAAAGGGTGTTACAGCTGGACGATCTCATTTCCTGCCAGTACGCCGGAACTCACACAACAGCCCAGATTAAATTTGTCTACCAAGTTAACTGGATGGTCAACAAGCACGAGTTTTGTCTTATGTCCCACCTATTGTTGCAGCTGCACTTCGAGGGAGTGAAGAGCATAGAAATCTGTGTGGCTGAATCAATTGGATTACTTAAAAAAGCATTCAGACATAAAAGACGTGAACCAATACGTCCTCATTGTCCGTGAGCAAACATCCGATGATCATTCCGATCCCTGAGGTTTCGAAGGTAAGTAACGAAGTTTCAAGCAGCACGTCAATAACAAGATTCGAGAGAAATAGAGATAGGGACATCGCTGGACACGGCAAACTCACGCAAAAGCCTGTTGTATGCCAGTACTCGCCTGCAGGAGATGGCAGTGAGTCGTGAAGGATAATATTTGGGACACATTAGACCACCACATACCGTCAAAGCTCCTGACAACAGGTGAAGTCAAAAGCTTCCTCCAGACAAAGAAAAACAAACAAAGTGGGACGTTGGTAAGACTGGTGTTGTTCGAGAGCCTTTCTCAGAGTAAAGATATGATCAAAGCATCCTCGCCCAGGGAAAAACCCAGCATGATCCTCGCGCATTCGATCGAGTTAGGAAAAAGGCTAAACGGCAGTTCGGATGCTACGGCTACTAAGATGAGGCCACAATGGTTTTGGCATGCTGTTCTTGCGCCCTCTTAGAACACTGAAATCACCGTCATTCACGCCCCATTTCAACGGTGTTCTATTTTCCCCCCAAATCTCCTGCAGTACGGTCTTCAGATTGCTCACCAAGGATTCAACTGCTTCTCTGGGAAGTACAAGGTGTAACCCATCCAGGTCGGGTACCTTATCGTGTTTGGAAGAATGATATTTTGAACCGGGTTGGTGTCAATGTTCCAGAGATTGTGTTGAAGGAGGTCAGATGACTTGTTCTTTAAAGTATTCAGCTCATCACACAGGACGACACTCCGCGAACGAACTTCCGCACCACCTTTTTGGAAAATCGTTTCGCTGACAGCTGTCCTCTTTTGACTGGCTGATCGAATCAGCTGAAGCAGGGCGCGGTTGTTGACTGTAGCGAAAGCCTCCTCCATCTTCGGGGCCTTTACAATCCCATTAGAACTGACAAAAGACATGCTGCGATATATCCCTCTTCAGTCTCGGACGTAAAACGTGAAAGCTGTATAAATAAGAACCTGTGAAATACGACCATCATTATCACTCTATTTTAAGTCCACACTGAACAGGCGACCAACTCGCAGTTGCAGTGACACGTCCCACAAGCAACTAGGACAATATCTGAACTTCTGTTACTGAGTAGGACAGTGCTTAGGTCTCACAAACAGATATCTATCACCGAATCATAGCAACAGTTGGTTGGTTCATACATACAATCTGCGAAAAAGGAACGCATATGGAAGTTGACAAACGAACAGCGCAAGAGCGAGTAACCTAATAATTCACCAACTCGGGAGTTGAGAACCATACCAACGCCGACGTGATCCTCTGCAGAAGATGCATAGTCGCCTGAAGTTCACAAGCGGTAGGAACTAAATAACAGAGGTACTGTAGGATGGATTACTGACTTGGATTTTCTAATCGAGCTTCGGAAATGCAGTAAATGATTATTGACCTAGTGTGAAGAGTGCGCACTATGGAAACTTGTTGGAGGACTCGCTCCAGAGTTCGCTTGTGATAAAAACAGAGCAATGAGGTTTGGGATGCGAAGCGGCAGACAAGAACGACGGCACGCTATTGAGTACTTTTTTGGATGCACGACTGACATGCCTACGACTGGGACCTACAGAAGCAATCGCTAAATGTGACAGGAAGGAAATTAAGATACAATGTTGAAGACAGTAAGCAACGGTTCCTGCCATGACTGGATTTGAAAAGAATAAACAAGTGATCCATATTCCATGGCGTTTGCTTCGCTTCAGCTCGTCAACGGGCCTCCGTCTATCATGAATCGCAGCGATCCAAACCTGCCACGAGTCCAAACTCATAAAAGAGCAACAGAAAAATTAGGGTTAAATTCGAAACAAGGACTTTCCAGTCGCTTTAAGCTCTGAGGCACATCTAGGAGGGAATTCGATAGCGAATTGGCCGCCGCACCCCCTCTGCTCACGAATCTCACCGTCAAAAGAGTATATCGATTTCCTCAGCAGGAGCTAGGTTCCAATCAAGAGTATTCAAAGTTTTAGGCCCATTCTGGTAGAAAGTCCGTGTACAAACCAAGTCCTCCAGATCCACAGCACAACTGAGTGGGTGATTACTTTGACAGGCGAGCGGATGAATGTTAGATAAGACTGTGTCAACTTAATCAATAACAGTGCACCCTAAAGAACGGTCACCTCATAAAACGAGATAGAATTTTTGTTGCCTTGGAATTCCGCCACTAAACTAAAACCCTGAATAACCAGACAATGAATTCAGTAATCCTCTAATACTTTCAAAGTGAAAGGTGATGGTTAGTCTCGTGTGGAAGACGGCCATAATCATTATGAACGGCAATAGGGGGGGAGCGGATACTGGAGCTTGACTCTCTCCTCAAAGTATCGCTCACAAGAACATGGCTGGCGGAGGGGGCTGTTTAGAATCTCTGGCGATAGTCTCTCTTGGAGTAGGGACTGTATCGGACTGTTATTCAGAGCGGTATTAAACATGCACAGTGAGCGCCGCGACTATCCCAAACTCAAAACTTGGTGCCACGCCTGTGCGTAAGATTTCCAAACTTCAGTATTTGTGTGATCACTTGCTTTTTTTTCGTTGGATGACCGATACCACTAATGCCATAAAACAGAGTGGATAAGCGGGAACATCAGCATCGGCTGCTAAAACCAGGCTCTAGCACAGTTCTTGAGCTAAACGGATGAGGGCGTCGAGTGTAAGGACAACGCGAGACTCATAGACAGGCACACAAACGATCCGTTTGTATAAAACAGCCTCATTTGGTGTTGTATCAGTTGGTGTATACTGCATTCTTTGGTAAAAGTTATACACCCAGGTTATGGAACCTCCGTTAATCTACCGCCCCTTTTTCAACTCTTCAATCCAAGTGCACCACATATCAAGAAAATCGATTCAATCATAAGAACTGCTGCATTTAAAACGCCAGACGGAATATGCGTCATGCCGCACAGAGTGACAAAAGGTCAGGCGTCTCATCCAAAGGGATGAAATCCCTCTAATTAAAAAATCAATCGTTCAGCTGTGACGCTGGAAACATCACAAACGAGAGATTCAGCTGGGTTCCAGGTGAGTCTCCCGCAAAACCAAATTTGTTCGCAAATGCGTGTATTTCGCTGATGTCACTCAATTTATTGACATACTATCTTCATGTTTCAGAACTCTGCTTAATACCAGGGACCGAAAAGTATGACGGTCGGTTGCCACTGTCAACAATAGTTCGCTCCGTGAGCGTTGGTTCTGTCCATTGGGTTGTAACTACTCATGAGTAGCTGGAGACTACTGAAATTGACGCTGGACTCAGGAGCGAAAACCGGGGCGATGCACTAATCGGATTCACGTATAATAAGACAATACAAAGGGAAATCATGCACATATGAACGAAAATAAAACACGAAAGTCCCGTCCTGTAGGAAATCATTTGCCCCAATCTTCAAAATAAGAGAAAACCTGTGGAGTTGAACGCTCATTTACGAATCAAGATGGTGAAAAGTAGTTATCAACTCAAAAATTTGGCCGGTTAGGGCTTTCGTACTTTAATATACGGGGGAGTTGTTTGGCCACTATTAAACCACGTCCGACCAGCACACAACTGGGCAAAAAGAGCTCTGCAGAGTGAATGCTCTCCCGGCATTCCAAGTTAGTCACCTGTGGTGAGGCTGCTCCTCCCGAAGACTATGCGAACCACCTGAAAATTACAGGGCCAAAGTCAGGCAACAGTCTTGAGTCACTGTGCGTCAAACGTTAAAATGATCATCTGCTCGCAGCGGTCAGGTTTCCCACCCCCTGGAGAAGATGGGTGAGCGACAGTGTTTACATAATTGGCAGAAACGCTGTCACCACGTCGGCAAAATTTCCCCTCTTCCCTCAAAAAAAATCTTTCAGCTGTAACACCCTTTCGGTACCCACCTGCCATGCCATCCGAAGGAAGCACAAGGGCTGAGGAACTGCCAGGTTACCAAGGTCTAGACAGGATAAGTCGAGATAGAGGTCGGGTTCGAACCAAGAACCTTCCGACCAGTAAACGCGCGCTGTAACCACTGAGTCATCTCGGCCCCAAGCGACCCAAGGATTCCCTAAGCTGATGTTAACCTAGAAATAAGCCAGTCGACCGCTGAAGATACAACTATCAAGATGACCGAAAGTCACACCGACTGGCCAGTCTTCTCAGCTGTGGATCAGGAGAATCGAGCATAGCATACCAAATCGAGCAGAATAATTATTAAAAACTAGAGGAGAAACGACAAGGTAGTCTTGAAAACTAATATATCTCAAAAGCGGACTTGAGGGGAAATAGTGGGATAGATGTTTCGATCACGAACGGGAGTGCATCTATCTGTTGTGGGTGTCCTTGTCATCCGGGCAGCTGGGAATTTATGGCGATGAAGCACCAGTTTTCCTCATTGGTGTTGCTGTCAATGATGATGATGATGACGACGAGCTGAGAATTTAACTGATACGAAGATAGTCGGTATGAAAGCAACCGACCATGACTAGAAGGAAAGATGAAAACTTAGGAACAAATACCAAAAGCCTCAGATTAGACCAATAAACAGAGGAACGGAAAATTCCTAGTATAAACTGGTCCCTACAGGAACAACTTCCGAAAATCATCGAGCCCTGCAATAATACGAAGTGTGCATTTGAAGCTACGCCGTACGAAGAGATACATGAGCATACATTTGAGTAATTCGAACTCAACTCACCCCCGCATGATTTCATTTCCGATTTCGCGGTATTGATGAAAGTCTTGGAAAAGGCTAAATCATTAATGGGTTTCGTGCAATTCGACAGGATTACCTTTACTGGATGTTTTAGCTTCAAGATATTCGTCTGCTTTTCGGACAGCTTGCTGTACAGTGGCTTCATCCGAAGAGGATAGGTTCCGAACCATGTTCAGAACCTCGTCCACCTCCGCGAGTTTCTCGTCAGATATGTTGAATTCCCCAACACCCGGCATGTGTTGGACCCAAGTGAGAATAAAAAATTAACTGTCACCGGACAACTGAAGGTAACCCGAAAATGAACGTTCCCAAAATGGCTGACGTGAACAGCTAGAATGATGAGAAAAGATGAAACGCATTACGGCCTTTGTCCACAAAAGTACTTGATCCATCTACGGTGCGTTGTGCTCCTCCCTCCATGACATAAAAAGTGCATAATAAGTCAGGAAATAAATGAGTACATTAGGCTTCTGGTCACTTAGATTGTGTGACAGTTGTTTGAAGGCGGGTTTTTCTAAGGAATCAGATACCAACTAGTCAGTGTTCCCAGTGGATGAGCACCTGGCAGAAGTTTCGAGCTTCCACAAAACGACACTTGTCAACAGATCTTCTCAAGCTGTTACTCACCATGAAAGTGAATAAACAGTTTCTTCACAAACCTTTTCATGTATAACTGTGATTTTGTTTTCCTCCTGTTTCATCGAAGACAGTCGAAAAGAGACTATAGTAAAGGCATACTCGGAAGCCAGGTTGAATTCTTCTGATCAAGTTCTTCCTGCTTTTTGTGTATTCCAACGTGATCAAATGCAACACCTTTCGCTGTTCAGTGTTCCCTGAACTTGTCCCATTGTGCGACAGGTCCTTGCTGGAGGGGAAGATTGACGCTCGGAAATCTAAGAATACAGGAGTGAAGATAGTCACTAGTTCAAGCAAAGAATCTCCTAGCCAGAAAGCGAAAGAACAACGGAGGCTAAGAGAAATCAGAAGCTCTTGCGACCCACGTGAAGAATATCTTCCCTTAGAAGTTCACTTGAATAAAATTTGGTAGTGCTCGTTGCCTTTGTCAATGGTGAAAGGAACTTTTTCACCTGGATGAGCTCATACGACACAATAAAATCGAGGACCACACCTCACAACATTTTTATCTCCTCGACGCATAAACGGTTGTAGAATCCAGTAAACATAGGCATCAAGACAAGAGGTGAAACACACATGAGCAAAATCCTTTCATTACCACGTCGAAGGGATAACGGCCATTCTGAGATTCAGTAGTTGGCCAGTGCGCGCTCGGGAACATCACATGCCGGTTTGCAGCGTCACGGATAGCAGTTGCAAGCTAGTCCCAGTTACAACTAATCGTTCCTGATGAGGCCGCGTTTGGAGCACCATCTTTTGGAAAGCCTTCCGACCATTAAGTGGAAATTTTGCTTCTTAGGAAGAAATGCGGCCGAAACATGCGTCGCACGAGGACATAATGTGAAGCAACATATTCCGCAATTAACGCCAGTCAAGTTATGGGCCACAACATCGATAGCTGGTGAAAATGTGATCACTTGGCTCCGGTTTCGCGCAATAACAGGGGACGCCATGCCCAAGGAATAACTGACGGTCAGCACAAATTTTTGAAAACACGACCACAAAGCAGCGGATAGGTGCCGGCATACTACAACAGCAGTACAAGTTTTTAAGGAACAGGTCGCCGTACAAATTGCAACCCCAACCCGGAAGATCAATAGACTGCTTCTCAGACTTCTATCCATTGATTAACTTGGTTTGAGAAACTCTATGGGTGTCAAAGTGAGAACCCTATAGTGAGAATTCTCAATAGATCATTGAGGTACACAAACCTAGACTCCTTGTGGTGAGCAATTGTGGAGTGTTTCTTGATGAACTATCTTTAAGTAAATCACAGATACAGTTCATTGGTGCGTAGCAGAAGCCAAAAATATATGGCGACCATTGCGAATCCATAAGGAGGCTGACTAAAGGTTGATCATCTGTCTGCTTCGATCAGTCTGAATTGAAAATGGAAAACAGCACTTTTTTCGGCAAACGATGGTTCGGCATGCGCAATACATGGCTTCTGGTGCTAGCCACATTCTTCGATTGAAGTCGCCGTTGCACAACCGAACACTGGTTGTCTAACTGTCTCGTTGCTGATTAGCGAACAGCCTAAACCAGCTATGGCTGTGAGACAACGATGGTCGAAGGCCTGAAGACGCCTCATTTCCGCTGCTCGAAGAGGCCATGTCTCAATGGCCATGCAACAATCAGTCTGCACTGTGGCCCGACGCACAGGCCCCTTGAGACTTGGGGATATGCTGCTTTGCCACCATAGGTGTCCCAGACAAGCAAACGCCTTAGAGATTCGTGCGTTAACCTCACCTATCACATTACAATCGGAACTCGCACAACTACCAACGTATGTAAAACGCCCCACAAACTCGAGCATCGCTCGGTAGATTGTCAGTGGCATTTTCAGTGACTGCGTATCCTTACACTTTGTTGGCGCAAAGCGAACGCTAAAAAACTGAATGACTTTGGTCAGTTTATTCGAAAACACCTGCACCTTCTCCTCTTCGAAGACGAGAACGATGTTGCCTGCACATCCCAGACCGACGAGGTTTTTGTCGGTAGATATATGAACGCTGGGCTTTTGAAGACACAGCATTCGTCACATTACTTCGTAGATCACAAATCCAAATAGAAATGAACAGAGTGGACATCCTTGTTGGACAAGGCTTTTGGAGAGCTCCCCGTATATTGTCACACGCATGCGAGTCTGAGGATACAAAGAATACATTATATTGACAAATTTCTTGGGCACTGATTGCTGAGCGAGAGAACAGACCCGCCAACTGCGTCAGGTGCGGCTTGGAAACCCAAGAATGCTAAAATTGCGGGCCACTTATACGTATAGTTAAACCAACATCGGCACAACCAGCAGCACTAGTTGAAGAATCACCTGAATACGCAGGCGACCGCATCTAGACCGGCATCAGAAGCTCAACCGGTGTACTTGGATCTTCCATCCAATTTTCAGAAGTGCAACGAATAGCTATCGACAAGTTATCGATAGTACGGGCAAGAACAACTTGCTGACCATCCCACCTGGAGGTTTGAACATTGAAGGCCTAAAAATAGAGAAAAATGTCTGATTGCTGAACGAGGAGCGGCAGACGTAAGCGGCCGTATACAGCCAGTCGTTGTTCTGTGTGCTTGAGTGATACGTCTACAGCTGAGATCTAAAAGACAGTTATTAGTAAGCGGGACTGGAGAGCAGCTAAGAGGAAGAATAAAAAGACGAGGTGCCAGAATATAACTTTTTAACTATTCGTCCTATGGTATGTAGCGAATAAGGTGATCCGGCCCGTGTAACTAAGCGTTTGCTGACCTGATATGAAGGTATTTTCGTCCCTGTATTTCATGATTCCAAGCGGGTATTTTCGTCCCTGTATTTCATGGCCCCAAGCCGTAGGGCCCAAACCTAGACAGAAGGACGACTATGGCCCTCAAACTTAGCTCAAAATCCTGACAACAGGGCATCGGTATTGAAGCTCAGGTAACCACAGTAGACTAATTTCTCAAGAATACGTTGCGATGTTTGTTCCGACCCTCAACCTGAAAGGTCAGGAGACCGTTTTTGTCAGACTCTTATCCACTCATCAAACTAGTCGGAAAGGCTCAGTAGAAGTGGCATTACCATCCCCTAGATCTCCAGGGACGTGTGTATCAGGCGACATACGGCCTGCCTTGTTGTACAGCTGTGGGACGTACCCTCTTCAAGTGGCAGAAGTGAGACGTCTTCAGGTCTTCGGCAGCCGATATCTCAGAACTGATAGCTCATGTAGGCTGGTGTCGGCGAGTCCGCAACAAGACAGTTAGAAAACGAGTGTTCAGTTGTGCAACGCGGACTTTAATGAAAGAATGTGTCCAGCACCGGAAGCTGCGGGGGTTGTGTCATGTATTATGAATGCGAAGTACCGTTTGCCCAAAAAGAGCGCTGTTTTCCGTACCCAATTCGGAGTGCTGCACGCAAGCGGAAAGATGGTCAACATTTGACGTGGCAGAGTGAAATCGGATTACAAAAAGCCTTGGTACTCCTGGTGCGACTCGCCTTCCAGGATGGGGTCCGGTGCCTGGCTGGTGGCCCTACAATATATGGCTGCTGATCGATGTCCATGGCGTTCTTTTTGTCAGTTTCTATCGAAAGCGTCTAGAGATGCAAAAAAAGACAATCGTTCAGCAGTGACACCCTTTCAGTGCCTAGCTGCCATGCCACCCGAAAAAAGCACAAGGGCTGGGATACTGCCTGGTTGACCAAGCCTAGACAGGGGAAGTCAAGACACAGAGGTTATGTTCGAACCACGGACCTTCCGGTCAGTAAATTCGCGCTCTAACCACTGAGCCATCTCGCCCCCCTAAAATGGCTGTGGCAGGCTAGCACTAAATCTCTTTCCCATCCACCTTGATTCTTGTCTTCACAGTAAGGCTTCCCACCAAATTGTGGT
>SJOL01002716.1:54499-84841 GCA_004794785.1 Opisthorchis felineus
GGCACTGGCATTGGTACTCCAGGATTTCAAGTCGTCCGCAAAAAGTAGACATGGACTTAAAAGAACGTCTGGAAGGTCGTTGACGTATATCCACACTAATCAGAGCTCGCCCTGGCGTTGGTCCATTTGATGGACCCTACCTTCCGGCCAATGCGGGCTGGGTTTCCTGGTCATAGCAGTGCCTAGCTGCCGGGGGTAAAGGGGTTTCGGTGTGAGATTCCACCTAACAATGCCTTAGCTTTTAGCACGTCGTAAACAGCGCCCAAGTCGTCGTAAAATTTGTCCATGATGGTGTCAAAGCCACCGTCGATTGGAGTGTCAGGAGGCGCGATCAACACACAAAGTCCGAAATGCTGCTTGTGAGACTCCTTCACGAACTTTGTCAGGCGAACCGCACAGAGGCCAGTGTCAGCGGGTATCCAACCAAGCAATGATCGTTCTTCCCCGGTTGAATAGCTATGACGCCTATCCCAGCACATCTTTCCCGGATGTCTACGGATCGCCTGAGGTGTGCAGCCGGGTGGAGAGCGATGGGGCAGTTAGCTCAACCAGTCTGCTTGCATCTGAATTCTTGTTTTCGATACGCAGCCCATATCCACATCAAGCCAGTCCGGTGTGATTGTGGGAGTAGCCCATCCTGCTTGCTTCAGCGTGCGAACGCCAAAAGCAATCAAACAGGCCATTGCTCCAACAGTTCAATTCTTATGGGATGCAAGGAGCGACTCTGCAGTGGATTAAGGCTTTCCTTCCAAGTGGAACATGTCCATAGAAAGTTATATCATCCCACCCTTTTACTGCACCGATCTCCAGTCGGATTCCCAAATGCTCCGTCTTGAGGCCACTGTTCTTTCCTATCTACTTCGAAGACCCCTTGGATGTGCCTTATATTCATGTTTGCTTTTTGCACATTAACATACATCTTGGAGTTCAGATTCCAGCCGCCCCGCAAATTAATGTCGACGCCACAAAACAGTGGTCATTTAAAGCGCAGCGTCTGAATGGCGAATGGTTTATACAAATGACGTTTTCTGTCCCCGTGATCCCACCTGTGCTTGGCTGGAGACATTGCAAGGAATGGTGACTCACAAATCTCAATGGCGTTCGGGCTGTCAGTTTATTTCAAGATTGTCCAATTGGGTGCTGGAAGGTGCATGCACTTCAGGATGCTTGACAGAGCCCTGCACAGGTCCCCTCTCCCACACACTCTTTTTCTCTTCTTTCCACTCTAAGGCTATGATGAGCTTTATGGTTGTATAGCAGCGAAGCATCAGTGCTGACACTGCTGTTGGTGTTTCTGATGATGATGATGATGATGATGATGATGATGATGATGACATATGTCGTTCGGATGAGGCCCAACTAATGCATTTTTCGTGCGTGGAGAGAATGGACCAAAAGAGATCACAAAGAGGAGTTAGCTTCATAAAGAAAACTACTCACAAGGTCGCTGAAAACCCTTCGACAACCCACGACCGGTTTCGCCCTTCTTAGGGCTGATCAGCTTCCTTTTTGTCTTCGAACGCGTCTTTCTCACTCTACCACAATAAGTCGGCGCAAAGTCACTCGTCATTCTTCTGATGATCGGGTGCACCCGTCATTGTGCTAGCCGCATAAACTTCTAAGTAATCTACGGAGTCTGGGTCACACGGGTTTTTGAACAATAACAAGAGCGATCTGGGAATCATGGACGATGCCTCGACCTTGTGTATCAATCCGTGAATCCGTGAAAATGCGTCATTGACAACGGGCATCCGGCGGATACTGGAACTTGATTAGCTACAAGGTTAAACTTTTCGATCAACCGGAGCTTAATCTAATGCTGCACCAGCAAACGGTCCCGTTCTTTTGGCCAGCAGTGTGCGAGTTAGAATTGTCGGCCTATGCAGTGCCTCATTGTAAGCCGGTGTATTGTATGTGCGTAGAGTTCCGCTGAACAAAGTAGTGTTAGGAATGAAATAAGGGAGAAGTATGTGAAAGAGAAGTGAGGCGTCAGTATCAGTCGTATACGGCAATTAAAACGACGCTGCTGATAAAACCGCGCATGACAGCATTTTTAGTCGTAGGATTCATAGTAATACGAGTAGCCGAGTCCCCCACACCTAGACAAGAATACGATTTGGGCCCGCAATCGGAGCCTTTAGCTCAAGAAGCCTGGCCCCAGGTGGCGTCACATATTTTAAAGTCCGATTCGCCGCATCTCAACGCGAAGAGCCAGATGACTGTGCTTGGTAGACTGTGGCAATGGACCAATCTGGTATTGAAGACATTGTGAGTCTTGCATGGATAGCTCGCAGCATAGCTCAGGGGGTCACTCAGGAGCGTAAACCGTCGCACTTCGGTAAGTTCCATTCTATTCTGGTCAATGCCTCAGGTGGATTGAGAACACTTTCACGAGTCAACTTCGCCCACCAATTTAACTAATGCGAGGATCAATGGGCTCTCTTTGCGTAAAGCCAGGTCGCGTAATTGTCCGCTCTCAGGCCCTGAAACCAGACACCTCCTGATTGGCTTCCTCTATCAGGAAATAAATCGTGAACACTTCTTTGTCAGCCACGTGGTGATTTTGAACCGCCTGCCTTCGCAACAATTCGAATAACGAATCCGTTACCCGCAGGCTTATTAGATTTTTTTACATCGCTGGAAAAATACATCAGTATCTGCTTTATGCGCACACCAGACTTTTCCCTGCTTTTTATTGGGGGTTCATGCCTCAAATACGATCCTTTTCCGGCTTCGGTTTACAAATTCGTGAGTCTGTGTTACCTCAGGGGGTTGTACAGATCCCTACAGATACGGTTAACAAGCCTGGTTAAAACACACATGCATAAGATGACTAAAACTAGCAGCAGGTGCTGGTTGGCGTGGAATCAAGCAGCAAGACCAAAGCGCGTTGCCTAGATTCAACTTATGCTCCCAAACACCTGAACCTTCAAAACTTAACTGATGCGCAAGCAAATCTGACGCATGATTTAACCCCCACTTACTTACCACTGAAGTGCCTGCACAACCTGCAATGATAAAATATTCTGGAAACTATGGATTTATCAGTCCGGGTGGACCAGGTTTCACACTTGGAGAAGGGGACTGTCCTTGCGGTGGCTTTGTGGGCGCAACCTTATAACTCCAGACATATCCGGTATTAACGCCAAAGATGGCGCAGGTTGGCGAATATTCACTAAGCAGCGCGTTTACTACCCTCACCTGACACTCTGCTGTCAGGAAACGTGTAACTGCTGAGAACAGTAAACTTATCGAAAAACTCAACCTCGTTCACTTAGACTCCCGGAGGAACTAAGAAGTTGGAGCTCCATATGTAAGCTGTTGCACTTCGATAGTGCAAAGTACGCCAAAAGGAAAGGAAAGTTTTTCATGTTTTCATCAGAGTAGACTGTGTGGATGAGTTAGCGCCAATGGCAGAACAACGTCTTCCGCATGATTTTAATTTTTCCACCATCCTCAGCACGTGATCTCAACATCTAGCCTCACAGTGTTTTCTCGTTGGCGCAACAGCCAGCAGGTGATTAGATGTCATCAGATGATACCGGATCAGAGTCATATACATGAGTGTGTTGAAACGCCGAACCGGCAAGCAAGTAGGCTTTTCGGCTTTCAGATGACTGTTGTATTGGTTTTGAGTGCTTATATCTAACCCCAGCCGGAAAAGCTTATAAAGTACATTTCGTAGGGGTCTACAATAATCTCAAGTCGCTCAAGTGCTTTGACCCAGGGGAAGTTGAGGGACAGGACCTAGTAATCAGTTAGAAAATCCACTACCGTATTCACCAGCCGGACACCTCAAGCTAGATTAGTTTTGGACGCTTGTTTTTGTAAGGCCCGACACCATTCTTTTTGGTGCACTCATTGTTTACCATGCTTACTAAACTGCTCTCTGCCGTACACGTCTGCTTGATATGAATTTTCAGATATTGCTGTCGGATTACAGACCATCAATTGCCGGCCCAGCTTTGTGACTTTGAAGATTGATGACTCACGTTTTAGCTGGCTCTCCATCACCCAGCTACTAAGCCCATCTATCGTTTGCTGAAAAAATGTTCAGAATCACGAGAAACTTACCTTTGTCGGGCCTTGCCGAAAGCCAACCGGCATTTTTTCGGGCCCCAAGGCGATCAGATGCCTCGCTTAATGGTTGCATGCCACTCAAATGATAACCCGCAGCCTCAATGGGAAAATCAAGAGTGTCTTACCTAGCTTTGTAAACGGGCGTGCGACATTCGGACAGACTGTGCCAACCCGCACCAGGAAGGTGTATGCTGAATTACTTGTTAATCGGCTGGTCTCCGGCTCAAAGAAGACTGATGCCATTAGCGTTGTATGTTTTAGGTCCGCATGAATCAATCGGGCTCAAAGTATGCCGCCTGCTCAAGACAGCGATCCGCTGCTACATCGAAAATTCCATCCTCCCAATGAAGCTTAGCAGGGAAAGACTGGTATCTAATTGGAAGGGTAACCTGGTGACCGCAAAGACTCCGATGGATTATCAAGGATAAACACGATCCCTTCCCTACCTGGTTGTAGCTGTGACGGACCAATGCCAGGGATCTAACCAAATGTAAAAGGGCCTTCTGGCTTTTGTCAGAGAGTACTGCAGGAACGACAAGCTAATGCAGCGCAGCAATTTTTCGTGGCGCTTCATGCCTAACGAGAAGCGATCCGGAAAACAGCTTGATGTTGGCAGTCGAAAGCGCGTTGACATTTTTGTGGCCAAGTCACCGGCAAATAACTGTTTCAGTGAGCCACGACGAAGAGACGCCTATGGCGAAAGTGAGCTACAAAACTTTCCTTGGGGGCCAATTCTAGGGGTACTGGCATGCGCTTGGTGACGTCAATAATTGTTGAGTCCGATCGACGGCCGTGTACCTGTGAGGGAGAAAAGTTATTTATTAGGATGGGGCATGATTCTCCACGCTTTTTGATGACTCTTGATAACGGGACAGAATAAAAACAACTACGTAGATCTAGCCACAATTCGGATATCTTACATAGGGCCAACCCTCGTTTTGTCCCATACATAAGTTCCCACTAGCCGCACGTCTCTCGTTCGTGGGCCGCTCACGTACGGCGCAGAAACTTGACGGGTAAACGTTTAGAAAACAAGTAAGCGGGTGTATGAAACAGCTTGTGCACCAGACCGACACTTTGGATCATGTGATCCAGGAGGCATTCTGACACAGCAAGTGGTTCGTGCACGAGCATGAACTAAACACAACCTACCATGATGGCCGCCAAGAAGTTCAGCAAGGGGACAACTATGTTCTTTGTGCGGTTTACCACATAATGATATATTATTATTATTATTATTATTATTATTATTATTATACGGCTAACCAAGTTTCGAGGCACACTGGCCCATACGCACCCGAGCTGAAGTTCCATCAGTTCGATCGGTGCGAGGTGAAAGACACGATGTTACTAATAGCTGGGTTGTACTGTAACCCTCCAAAACCTAGCGGATGCCTGTACACGCACTTATTCAAAGTCCACGGGGCTGCCTTCCGCGCACAATTTTTCGATATTCAGAGATCACTCGTCTCCCTTTGATAAGTTAGCTATGTACCTGTGTATTGCACAGCTGGGTTTCAGATCCGCTAACGGGAGCCAGTCGAATACAACCTACCAGGGAACGTGATTCATGGTATGAGTCCGCAGTTATGGCATTTGGAGGTGTCTTACAAGCAGTTGGATCGCCTGGCCGGCGAACTAAAGTCGCTGGAGACATACAAGGCCACAAGATGCATTGAGCACCCACTTTTGCACGGGAGCATGCTGCCACTCCACTAAACGAATAGGAGTCTGAGCATCCAGCTGTGGGTTTGTCTAGAATAAACGCCTCATTGCTACCAAGCAGCCAGCCAAAAAAGTGTGCTACGGTGAAGACCTGGACCGATTTACGGGAATTAAGCCGAGCGCATCTGTAAGGTGTCGCATATATTCCGCTCAATTCTGCAGATGCTGGCGGTATTTTGGAACATGAAGTCATTTATTGGTTCTCCGTATCGTACATTGAAACCACGCAATGGTGACGATAAAGCCCCACTTCCAAATAAATGAAGGCCCTTGAGGCTGTTTGTATGGTCACTTATCCGGCTGTACTGCTACCTCGGTGCGCTAGTCGGGCTCGCAAAACTGCTCCGTTGGTCAAAAGTGCACTTAGGCTTTTGTTCAGCCACGCCAGAAATTCTAACGGACACCTGCCAGACAAACTGCAGTAAATAATATGTTTCTTCCACTAAGTTTGATGTGTTCAGTTGCTGAACCTTAGTTCATGCTGATGGAATTTAGCACGGATGACCTCATGACGCGCATGCAAATGCAAAATATTAAAATAAAATGAGACCTTACTCACGCACGTCCTCGTTTGCTTACCAGTGATAAACAAACAGCCAATCGTGGTGAGAGCCGATCTGCAGTTGATGGCTCTTGAGCCGAACTAGTGCAGCCTTAAACGCCCCCACTTGTTGGGCTGGATCTGCCGCACGAACGATCGGTTACTTTACCAAGTACCCGCTTACTCACCCGTTTGTTGTTAGTGCGACATGAGTGGTTATAGGTCTGAAGATACATGAGGTCTTGGAAATCCCAGTGCCAAGTCTCGCAGCCGTAAATCTGGACCACCACAACGGATTTTCTGTACACGGTTCTTTTCAGCTTTGAATGACTTGTATTAAATAATGTGCATGACCGCCAACTCAGTCCTGGACACATCTATCACTGATGTGCAACCACCGAAAATGTTTGAGTGATAAATTAGCAAACTCATTCCAAGCTTTAGCTCTACATGCACTTGCGTCATTACGAAAGCACCCGACGGCGGGTGATGGAACAAAAATTGAGTAATTTATCCTTCATGCAAATGCATCCAAGTTTTTAACAGCAGGGACACTAGCAAAACATTCCTCCACCGATTGCAAAATCGACCAACACACTTTTGGTAGGTTAGCCGCTATAACCAACGCTTGTACTCGTGGGGTGCACAATGTTGAATTGGTTATATCTTTTATTCAGAAACATAGCCGGGTAAAATTTACCCGTTGTATACTTAAAACGGAGTTAGTACCCAATACATCTTTTCCGGTGCATTGTTTAAATAAACATGGTTCCCCCACAACTGTGGTTTCATAATTCGATGTTGATCGGGTGATAGTTGGTCTGTTCGCCTGGCTCGGTTATCGGCTTGTAAACGTTTCGGCAGCGTCCGAAGGGACCCCACCTCCAGGCCGTGAGCTACGCGATGGCTCCACGTATGCTTGCGTTTATGTAAGCAGTTGTTGTCCGCAACGTATTGAATGATTCAGAATTGTCTGGAACGGAAAAGATGGTATCAGAATATACGGACTTGGGTCTGTCAGGGAAAAAATCCATACGTTTACGATGACGAAACACCATTCCTGACAGTTGAATTGGGTCACCACACATGGTGAAGAACTTGCAGTCAGTGGAGTACATAGATACTGGCTCAGAAATTACGATGAGCAACCAAAGTACGCCGAAATTCATACGCGTACAATAGTGAACAGCCGTTGTAAGCCGTTAAAGTTGGGAACATTATATGAAAAATGATCCCGTCTTTCTGATAACACCTAACATTCTCTACAGCATGCCTTCTACCGGGAAAGGATATCCAACTAAACGGGTGGTATACCGTGTATAAATTATCGGACAAACTGCAATACTTCCTGAATATTTGCGCACGACTGGCACTGAACGAAATTGACGGGGTCTCGTAATTTCCTTAGTATCGCGTTATGCGGGATGAGTCTCCAAGGAGTAGAAGCACGACAACTTGAGCGTCATGAGCAATGGTGTCGTCGACAGTTTATGTAAGCCGGCTAAATTGCTTCTGTTACCTGAGACCGGTGGAACGGACCCGATCAATTTTCACGTGTCTAACTGGGTGATAGTGGAGTTGAAATGTAAATAAAAGGTATCCCCACAGTTAAAGAACACTGCACTATCACATTTCACAGCTTTTTGAAATGACGCTTTACTAGTGAGCTTTCATTTGTTTGAAGCAGTGGTACAAAGGGTCCTTGAAATTTCGCCCATTTATATCAACAATCAATGTACCTTTGAAGCGCGCAAGCCAGAATATCTCACTGTAAAATTCTGTACCCAAATAATATATGGTTTTGGCAAAATCATTTTCCCTGTATACGCTGTGGCCACTTTAAAAGCTAGATACTTTCGTATTGATGGACTGCGTGAATGTAGGTCGAATCATCTTAACCACCTCATGTGGAGCGAACGACTTGCGTCGCGGTGTGCTTTACTTCCGAGAGGGACCATGGAAAAACACCATGTAACTTTGTACGTCGTGAATAAAATTTGACATCGAATGCGCGCAGCAGATGGTTGCTTTTAGCGCGACTTTTCACATTGTTACATTTACCCGATGAAGGCTGTAAAACAGCGCGTAACCACACAGTGAATTTGCAGCTGTTTTTCCGGATGGAACAACAGACCAAAAGAAAAATATACATTTTGTTGTCTTTGCTGAATAACGCTGAGAGACAATGCAGAGATGACGCTGAATAGAAACTGCCTACCCGGGTTGTGTGACCACCAGCTGGTATAAAGACGCCAAATCCCAAATCTGGCTTCATGCATGTCAGCGGGTTTTTAAAACACGGCTGTCAAATAGACGCCCCTGAGCGATGAAAGCATTACTTCTGAAAACAATACGGACGATCTGCAAAAAATGCTGCAGTGATCGCCTTATGTGGTGCGCCGATCGTTACAACGACATGGCGCAGCCGACACCTAGAGTGTGTCCCGACTCGGAGGGCGGCCGCTGGGTGATTTTGAAACGCATGTTGTATGGGGCTATGGCCGTGGGAAATTGAAAGTCAGCGACTTACGTTTTCACAATAACTCGTTCCAAACGACAAAACATATCGTTTTTAGGGGGTAAATTGCTTAAGAAACAGACTTCCAGGGTCCCCACGTGCAAATGTGATGTCAAAAATTGATTGAGGTTACCTTGCCACACACTGATTTCGGGAACTGCAGCCAATCTTTCTCTGTGGACTTGATGTTTTCGTTATGCTAGGATACTTTACCGATCTACTTGATCAATTCTAGACAGAGAAAATACACGTCAATCGTCAGTAATAAAGGGCAGCATGCTTTTACTGCATGTGTGACCGTATGTGAATTTAATTAAACGATCTCGACACCGCAGGTGAAATTTGCTATTGCAATTTTCGGTTTGAGCAGATGAAGTGAAATGACCTGCGGACAGCGTGCCGGAGCAAGAAGCTAAAACCTAGCTATATGCATGTGCACAATGAGATTTGGGTGAGCTTGTGGTTTTGCAGCTATCGTGCTGTTAGTATCCTGGTGTTTGTAGTGCAAAACTACTGGCCGAAATGTTGGAATCCAACACTGGCACCTTAGATGATGCCTCTTGGATCAAGACCAGTCTATTCGCCATCATTGCCAGGGTTTCCAATTTCAGTTACGTGTTTTTCTACCCCGCGTAACTTAAAACACATCATGTGCAACATCGTTTTATCTCCTACTGCTTTCCTAGAAGCGTTGGGATGAATGGAACTTTTATGCTCCAGCCAGTCGATACTATCATCGGTAGTTTTCGTTGCTCGCCCGGGTGCAGTCGGTGCAGGCTGAGACAATCGAAGCTGGCGATCAGTAGTTGATTACCTGAAGCTTCCAAAAAAGTGAAGGTATACATGTTGGAAAACTACAAGCGGCAATTACTTTCAGGAAATAAATTCCGGCCAGCACCACTGCGGCGGTCCCTTTGAGATGAAGTGAGCTCTGTCTGGCACACCTAATGGCACTGAACACGTGCTGCCAGGTGATCCTTCTAACACACCTACCTCAGGTGGAAGCGACAACCAAATCATGGCATCTACCAGGATGGCGGTTGCACCTTCTCTGATATGTGCTCTTTAAAAACCCATTCCCTACATTCTGATGACAATAATATCTAGAAAATCACAGTTAAACAAGTGGTAATCCCGTAGGCTAGCCTTCCTGATTATGTCACAGCTTTACTAGAGTATCGAATCATCTAGTCTCTAGGCCATGAGATTACCCAATAAGGTGACCAAAAGGTAAGGATGGCTGTTGAATTCTTTTCAACATATCCGTCAGTTGACCACCTTTCGTAGCCTGAGGGCTAATATCAGAGATTTTTCTTTGAAACAAATAATCTTGTTTGCAAAAATCCTATGTCAGCCATCGTAATGACCGTTGGACCAAAACATTAGGCGGTAAAATAAAACGAGGAAATTATCCGAAGTCCTATGCAGGATTCTCATATTTATGCTGTATAAGCCCCCACTCAAGAAAATTGGTCCTCTTTCGACCGCTGAACAGTTGAAGGGAGGATGTCCGCAAACTTTGGCACGTTGCTGTTGTTTTAAAGTAAATAACCAGATAATTTTGAAAGCTCAGGGACAAAATGACTGGTATAAACCCGAGAATCTATCGTGTTCCTTGACTTGCTATTTCGCTGATAAAACTGTCGAGTATTAGTTTCTGGGTCTTTTGCTGTCGGTAAGATGCTGGGGAAGAACGAATTGCAAGGCGCAAGTTTAGGATGTGAGAAATTGCGCGCGGTCTTCAAATCCTAAAGGCTTGAAGGAGACTCTGTTACATCAACTTCAACTTTAAACAGCAGAGTTACATTTGATAAAAATTCTGTAGCAACAAACCACCGCCCGGCCGTCAACCTCGGTTCTCTCCTCAAATCCCGTTGGCATAGCCTCAAGTTTCATGACGAATTTTCCTTATTATTCTGACACCGGCATCGCTTTCGATCTGTGATACAAACGATTTGCAACATATTAAAAATCAAAGGGAAATCCAAGGAAGGTACGAGGTGGGTCCAACCATTACTGTAAAGACGATAGACGGTTGTGCACACCATACACTTCAATTTATCCTGCCAAAGAGAGTTCGTTGTCTGAAGATTGGCGAGAGAGTTGAACAGCCATTGAACGTTTTGGTGAGCGCTTGGCGGTATTTAATAACGTTGTTGGTGTTTAAAGTTTGTGAAATGATAAAATAAACCTTACAACATTTACGCTGGTAGTTTAGAATATGAAACTTGAAGCCAGCCACCTCGTGCCCCTTTCTTGTTTGCGGTTTACGATTACAGCCAGTGGTTGCCGTTGGAACATAACTGCTTAATGGGCTACAAATTACCGAATATAACGTTTCAATTGGTTGCCAATGCATGCAGGAGTCTACTGAGTAACAAAAACGAGAACCACTGTACATTATTGGGAATATTCTCCAAGGTCACGTGCAACTTTGCTGCAAAGTCGCTCCGGCGGCCCACTATAGCAACACGTTCAAACGGTCTAAAGGAAATATCGGCATGGTGACAGTGCAACAAATGACGTTTGGTGAAATCTTGTTTGTATGATAAGTACAAACGCAGAATGCGCAATTAGAGTGGGTAGAAATATTCCCACTGCCGGAAACCTAACAGGTTAGTCAGTTATTTGGCGTTTAAAGAGCAGATGATGGCAATAAGGGCGCCGGTTAGACGCCCTGGTTACCACGAATGCTACAGAAGTTAAATACCATTGAAAGTGTCTTCTGGTACTGGCCAGCAGAGGACTGGTCGCATCTCTATAGGCTTTCGAATTCACGATTATATTCCTTTGCACCGGGAATATAATTTTTTTGCCAAATACAGGCCTGAATTCAGTGCAACGGGATGTGTATCCGGTGTTCTGAAATTGCTCGGTAATTTCAACTTAAGTAGAAGATAGGGATAAATCTTGGCCTCGGTACAGGTTTTCTGGTCGTGTGAACTCAATGTGCCGAGCAGCGGCTATGATGATAAGGCGCGGGCTTTGCTGTGGGCAGTAACCGTGCGATAGCCATTGAAAGCAGCTACTGGCGCCTTCTAAAGTTGCAGAACACGTACAATCGTATTTTCAGTGCTGCTTTTGATTTCCGTTCAAAGGCAAACACTGTGTCACTTGCTTCCAAATGCTATATGTAGTAGTGGACCATTAATTGTTTCACACGCAGCCCCACAATTGGTTGGCGCCAAAGTTTACAGATATAAGGATGCATATTTTCACAAGTAGCGAGCTGTTGCTTCCGGATTTCAATGGTAGAAATGTTAAACTGCGTGTTTCACCATTGCGCGGACTACTGAACGAATCCGCGGTATTTGTCCATACTTGATGATGACTTCGCTAAGAGAAAGTATCGTGCTTGATATGCTGAGATTCACCTAAATGATCACCCTCATATTCTTGCGGAAGTTTGAGCTCGAGGATTACTGAGAAGTCACACCTGCCTCGATCAATTTAAACGCACCAGATTAATATTCGGAGCCAGTGGGATTCATACTCGGCGGAAATGGGTGACCCGATGCATGCGAAAATTACATCGTCATCGGGTGTCAAAAAGTGAAGCTTCCCGCTCAAGTTTACTACTGTCCTCCAGCGCATTCAGGATTGCAGGTTTGGATCACGCAATATCGGAATTTTCTGGCTATATGAACAGCCATATAGCAGGCCAATCCGACAAAAACCCCATGATGATGTGATGACACATCTCCATGATGAAGGAGATCGTTCCATCAAATATGCTGAGCTAAAGTTTTCTCCGTGGCTGATCGGTCGTAGCACCCAATAGTCCCTCCTCAACCATCTGCTGACAAACGCGCGCAAGCGAAGTTGAAAATGTTATTGCAGAAACTTCTTCCACCAGGTAGACACGTTGTCTAAATCCAAAGTTTCGTCAGTAAGTCTCATCCTCCCTTACCAGCTATCCTCGCGGAAGATGCAGCAAACCGCGAAATGAGGACAGTGCTCACTCACAAATTTACCAGTGGCTCCAAAAGGTCATATTACAGTTTTCTTAGAAAAGTTTCAACTACTGGGCTTGACTTAAATGCCAGATCTGGTGTATATAGCCTTCGACGATGGTCCTTGAACGTTGTACGATCTTTTCGGGAATAGTTTTTATGCACTCACCCTTGAATCTAGGCAGCGCTTTTTTGTGCCGGTGAAAATTCCGCATTCGTTTAGCCTTTCGCAGATAACGCCTGCTTTATTTTCAAGCCCAGCAGTAATCGCCGGATGTTGACCCATTACATCACGTGGAACCATGAGTCACTTACCGCCAAAGAGTGAAAAACGCAGTCATCAAGGGCCAGCAGCCTTAGATCTGATCCAAATGCTCTACCGAGGTAGAGCTTCTATATACTTCTATATTTCGGCTGGAATTCTAACATTCTGGAGCGATTTTTGGGAGTCGTTGCCAAGGTTCTTGTCTTAAATATTATCGCGGGCTAGTGCAAACGCGCGTAGAAGCTAGCTCAGGACAAGACAAAAGAGGTACTGGTTTTACGGAGCGTTTTTGGACATTGCCACTATTATGTGACCTGCGCTCAGTGCCCGTATGCCAAATGATCCATGTACCAGGAGCCTCTCGGTACGGCGTGTATGGGGTTGTTAATTTTGTGGATCCCCATCTTCAAGAAAACGTTGATTTCCTTCGCATGCCTGCAAAAACGATATTTAAAATCATTATGGTTCTCTCTGGATCCGAATGGCCGATATACATGTACTTACGAACGGCGTGCTTAAATACAGCTTTTCAACCATAGTCGTTTTTAGGCCACACGTTTTCACGAAAAAATCTGCGCGAAGCGTCTAACGCAAGATAAGATTACCCAACGGAGCCGAATGGCCAAGACATGCACAGGGTGACATGAAGGGCGCAACTAGAGCCTTCGCTTCGATAGGTAAATCAAAGCATTTTTTAAGCGTCGAAGCTTTCTACCACTCCGCACAACTTCATACTCCAGCAAGCTGCGCTTCTTGTGGTCCACATTCATGCCGTCATTTTGTCTACCATAATTTCCTGCATTTCATACTGAGCGCTACGGTCTCCCTAGGCCAGAATGATTTGTGTACGGACAAGGATTCCTTCACTTATCGAAATTATAGGTAAACAAACACTCAATAACCGTGACCTCCGTTAACAGGCGAGTGCAACTTTGACACGCTGCTGTAATGTGCCGTCACAGAAAACTGCTCGCGAAGATTATTTTCAGATTTATAATCCATGTTTAATAAATCCACAGACCTTGTTGTTAGGTGAAGCGCATGGCAGCGTAAGACAGCAATCGAAGAGCCTGCTACTGACTGATCCTGCTATCTGATTCACAGTACAGCAATTATCAACCAGGTTATTCGCTGAAGGCAGCTGCCCAGAAAACTCAAAAAGGGATGCCTACTCGCTATTATGTTTGTAGGTGCAGAAAATAACCGGACAGTAAGAGCAGACGGCCATTTTTATTGGAGCAATTGATATAAACTTTTCAAAGCATTTGACAAATTCAGTCGCGGTGTGAGCCGTACAAAAAGTTCCATCGGCTTAGCAGGCGAGACGCCAAATTGGATTTCTTACCATCTGCATAGAATAAAACGGAGGATTACCTGAAAATCGGAGCAAGATACAAAGCGGGTTGATTTCCGACGTAACCTGCAGAGTCAAACAGCTCGACTGATTCTTAAACAGGATTCAATGGTTGTCGCAACTGTTAATTGTAGCGTGTAAACGGAACAGAAGATGCTACATTGTCCTGATCCTGGCATTCATCCAAGGATGTTCTTTTATTGATGCACAAAACTTAACAAATTAAAAAAATTCTGTCGCTCATACAACCCAGGCGAGACGAATTAAAGGTAAATGGCATGACATGGACCCAACTCGACCCAAAATCCAACACCTCTGGGCCATTACAATGCCACACCGGGAAACTAACTGTTGGAGGGATACAACAGAACTGCATGCATGGTGATGAAGTTCGCTTCAGTTCTTCCACAACCGCTTGTCCCCTATGCTTTTATCCCCCACTTCCTGCTGCATTAACTCAAATGCTCCTGGGTGCTCAAACTCGGAATGCGGTTTAGCTGCTGCGTCATCATTATGCTTCCGATGAGATCAGAATTGCTACCTGAAAAATACTCACTGTCCACTGAACCTAAGTCAACCGACTTCGCAAGCCACTTGTGATTCAGAGTTGTATAATTTATAAGTCAGCGATGATAATTCATCCTTCTCGTAGCACAATGTTAGACATATTGTCAGCGCTCCACTCACCCAGTAATTATGACCTCAGAGTCAACAGTTTGAACTTCTTTGGGCCTCACCCAGGGGAGCTCCATTTGCCCTCCTGACAAACAGTTCATCGTACTCATTTCGCCACCAATGCATTGCGCTTACCGACTAAATATTCAAAGACACTCGATTGCACAACGATTATTACGTTTTGACATGCCCCAGCGGCACCAATTCCACTAGGTCAGTGTTCCTCTTTCCACACCAACTACTTTCCGCCGTGTCCCGATGTACCAATCATTTAGATGGTAATGGCTTAATTGCGCGGTTCCGAAAACATTTTGTGTTGAACTATACCTATTTTTACATAAACGTCTTACCTTCCAGAATTTCTAACAAACAAACACCGATGAAACTGTCAGCTGCAGGTGCGTTACTGTATGCCGATATATTTGAGACAAACATTATTGGTGCTAATCATCACCAAACAAACTCGTTTTAGGCCGGGAATGCGTATAACGCAGGTGCAGCATTAGTCGTCCAAAACAATCACCCCAAAGATCCACCTCACAAATCCTCAAATTTGAGGAATCTGGACACATATATGTCAACAGGACACAACCTATCCTGCTACCTTAAGCGCCTCACCCAATATGCTTTCGCTCGGACCAGCTATGCTAAACGTGATCCAGCTTAGTCCGGGCAGGACATTTATCAGCGTTGTGCAGCAGCTCAGTTGCAGCTCAGCCAAACATAGGTTCCGAAGCCCAAAATAGAGGCAAAAAACCGTCCAGTTTCTCACATGCATAAAATCTGAACACTGCGCACTCCAACTACGGAGTCGTCCTTGAAGTTGGCCTAGTAATAACTTACTTGTGTGAATGACGTAACTGCTAATGGGCAAGACCCAAAAGCGCGTTCACAGTCAATAAGGACATGGTTGCCCTTCACGGTTTTCTGACACTTTATGCAAGCTCCCAGGCTGCCCCGTATGCGATCTACCTCAACCAAGACGTGGAAGAAAATGGCAATAATGCAGTAAAAACAAGAAAGTTTAACGTGGAAATTTTACGGGAGCTCGCAGACGTTACAGGGTATAATTCTAATGTTTGATGAATATGGCCTGACATGCGGAAGTAATATCATCACTAACACGGACAAATGGCGCCCTAATTGGCCTAGCGTAGTTAAAGACACAGATCCACTACAATGAGTCCAGCAGCCGTACGGACCGGCATGCATCGGGCTTTTGCTCAAAGGTGACAAAATTGTAGACCTATATTACACATCCCTGGGGCTCGTTCCAGAGAATCAACGAATTGCCCCTGGTTTTATATATATAATTTATGGCTTCTAAGGCTCCTTTTCACCCTGAAACGCTCAACAAGTTGACCTACAAGCCTTATGAGTTCCGCCAAAACATAAGTTAAGTTAATCAAGTATAGGTTTGCAGTTCATGGCTCCCAGCTTTGAAAGAAAACGTGATATGCTGTCAGACACTGTCAATAGCCAAGACGCTATTTCATTTACATAGCCTGTGTCTGAACTGTACACTCTATATATGCCTAAAGGGTGTCTCACGGAGGATAGAAGACGCTTGACTTTCCAAATGAACACCACGCCATTGAGCTTCATCGAAGCTGTGACTTCTTCCAATAACATAGGCGAGTTGCTTATCAAACACACAGTAAGCCGCAATTCTTCGCCGGCATTTCGTAGTTTTTGACTTTTCCCTAGGACAACCTGCCGCTGCACGTGTTCAGTGCAGTGTCAAAAATTGCACTCCTTGAAGCAGAATCTGGTACTTGTTCACATTGACTGATATCTAACAAACCGCAGGTTATTGCAAGTGGCAACGCAGGTCCTCTTGTGGCCCCGGTTATCCAGGGGATTCGAGTATTTGTACAGTCATCTGCGATCATATGCGGCGGATAGTATAGGATCTCATCTCCCTAAGGAAAAAGGGGAGCTATCCAAGTAGCGGGCTGCATGATACGCAGCTGGCAGATAGTCCAGGTGTGGCTATGTTCCCTTTCGCTTTCCCCATGAGACCGCGCCATGGTAGATAATTCTTCTGTCACCAACGTGTACTACTTAACCCAAGTATTAGTAGTAATGATCACCGATTCAGTTGGTACAAGGTCTCCTTGAAAGCATCGCAGTAAACTTGGACTTTTATGCCTCATTCACAAAATATCCTCAGCTGGTTGTATAGAAGTGCCTCTGCAAACCATTTTGCTTAACGTTGCTTGACTGAATTTCATCTGGGCAGCAGGCTGCATTGTCTTCGGTTATTTTTCCGAATAGCTTCAGGACTACTGAGGCGAATGTAAATGGTCGATAGTTTAATATGCCCCATGCAGTGCTGTTTGTGTATTACCACGACAATAAGAACCCTCCAGTACATTGGTAGGCTTATTTTATTCAGATCTGGTGAAATAGCCTTGCAAATAGGTCAGCTGCTAAGTTTTATCGGTACCTTTAAGCAATAATAGTTGGACCCGTTTTCGAGAGCAAACGTCCTATCTTTTAGCCCTCACTTTTAGTACAAATGTTCTTGACTTGGTCAGGACTGTCTACAATTCTAAACACTGGTGGCACCCTATCCGTATCACTCTGGCCTTTCCGCGGTTCTACCCTTTTTATGGAGACACCATGAAACCTACCGCAAGAATGCCAATTGGTGCTAACTTACGGGCAAGTGGTTAGGGCGCAAATTTAATAATAATACGGTTTAGTCCCGACTAGTGGGTGGCACACCGTCAGGTAGGATCACACGATTACAATCAGAATGAAGCACGACTGCTGGGATTGGCGGATACAGGGGATTGCGCAAAAAAGGGCAGTGTCATAAACAGTGAGCAATATGCAGTGTAGGCTTGGTCACGCCTAAACCGGCATCGGAAAGGAAACACAGTTACCAGGAGTTTATCCTTCTTTTGGGGGAACATATAAAGCTGAGACAAGATCGGATTGTTAAGATTCGAAGGTGGCGGGCAAAAACAGAACGAGGAGCGCAAAGAAGAGGCATACTGCTTGGCACATGATAAGCAAACTTCAAATTGCGAAAAATGAGGTACCGGAACAACAAACCTGGTGCGGTAGCGGGATTGCCGCGGTCTGACCGGTCAATTCGAGCTAAAGTCTAAAACCACTGATGAGGTCTTTTTGGCCTTGGACTGTTGGGCTTATGGCCAGAGTCACAAAAAGCGTAAGTGGGGATGGCGAATTAGGGGAATCAGCAATACGCATAAATGATAGCAGGAATCTCAGAGTCACGGAATACATTGGGACTGTAGAGCCTCACTACTGTCGCTACTGGAGTGGAGTCGGGTAAAAAAGTTCCTTGGGGGAGGGATTTAGTCCTAACTTACAAGACGAAATGCGAACTGCACAAAAAGTGATGGACTTTGTAAAGAGCATAGAATGAAGTCAGCGAGATGTTCACTTCCGAACGGAAGGTTCAGCAGCAGCATCCCGGTGGTGGCTGGGGCCAGCTGAATAGTTTATTCACAGTTGCAGGTAGGGGACGAGTGGGCCAGAAGGCACCGTCAAAAGTAGGAAGTGAATGGTTGCGGATGTGCTATCAAACTGGGTATGGCAGTATCTGCCATCATTGCACTGACATACTTCGGTTTCTGGACAACCCCGTGACGGACGTCATGTTTGGGGTGATTGGGCTGGGATGTGCAATTCTGTTGGCAGCGGGATTTTTTTCGGTTGGCCAAGGGAATCCGCAGATGTGGAACAAAGCCAATGTAAGAGCACAGGTATTTTTCGTCCGGATTGGGATCCATTCGGGTATGAAGCACAAATCAGGTGGAGTGCATAACAGCCAAACAGAGCGTCCGAAGCGGGAAGGTCCGTGGTTTAAAACCGACACCTGCTTTTCGACTTCTACAGTCTAGGCTTGGGCAGTCTGACAGTATCCCATCCCTCGTGCTTCTTTCTGGTGGCATGGCAGGTAAGCACCTAAAGGGTGCTACAGCTGAACGCTTTTTACGGGTATGCGATGAATTGCCCAAAAGTGATATCCGTCCATTGTACTCCGTCCAGCAAAGGTTGACAATGGACACAATGTCCGAAATGTTTAGCCTGTCTAAGAGTATCAAAGGTGGAGGGCCGACACAGGTCTTAGTCCTAAAATTCTAAACGGTCTGTTCTCCCTGTGTTGGCATCTGTTTAAACGGCCTCAGCTTACGCAAGTTTTAACAACACCAGTTAGCCGTCTAACAAAACCATAGCCGATTGGGTATGGAAAAAATTCCCTGTAGGAGCTATATCAGCATTTCTAGATGAGGGGTAGAAATGATTTCGAAAAAACAATAGATATTTTGCCCTAACCCAATTACGGCCTCATTGTATCGACATGAGAGGCACTACTTATCTGCAGCCTACTGAAAACTGGATTCCATTTTTTGGCTATTTCACTTTTCAAATTCCCGTTAGCGTTGTACGCATCCTTCCTTCGACAAGGACCAAAAAATACGTCAGAACAAACAGTGAAAAAGCCTGAAGAAATAAAAGATTGAAAGCAAACCGTAAATGGAGAATCTTTTAAATGAAATTGAATTTTCCGTTGGCTGTAAACCATAAACCGCCAGAAAGATTTACTTCTTGTCTGCGATTCCGTTTGCAGATCCCGCCTCTTCGTATGATTTTAGTAATTAATCTTGCTAACAACCACATCGTTCCTGGATCCACATGAATCCAATAAAACAAATGTAGCCTTTGAATTCGTCTCACGTTACCCTCAAAATTGATTGGTGTACTTAAAATTTGGCGATCAGTGCATTAAATCTCAATAGATTTGTGGCAGTAAAGGGATCAGTTTGGGATTTATACCGAACGCCCGGAAGTCCATTAGATAAAGATCTTATTTTTTTACCCACTGGTTTTTAAGAAACGCGTGATGGTTGGCTGAATATTGGCGCCTAAAACTCTGCAACATGATGGGCTCACGAGGCTCCTTCACTTCCCGCTCGACCAGTTTGAGCATACCCATTTCACCACGGTGTGCTTGAAGACGACGCAGTTGATTCACTTATAAAATTTTCATGAGATTTTCATCTCGTCGAAACTCCCTAGACACCTTCTCTCAACGGACTGTTTCATGTTTTACAATGTGATAAATGGCTTCGGACACGGTCTCCAAGCTCTGCAAACGATTATCTGATCCCCACATGCAGAGACTTCATTCAACCCTCCAAATAACCGCATCAGCTTCAACTTAACAACTTCCACTTAAAGATCGTTTCGGGTCTTTCATCTGTTTACCACTATAAAGAGCCCCACAATTTGCACCTGAGCTGAGTTTGGTGGAATTGACGAGCCTGAAACAGCTCCTATGTACACGCTGAACCTGCTAAAGAGACAGAAATTCTCAGCTTGCGGGTGGGTACGCGGCAGTTTATGCATACTCCGAAATGGGTCTGATGTGCAAAGAGAATAAAGGCAAGATTTTTTGCACTGTACAAAGGACCACATTTCATGACAACGGTTTATACTTTTTCCGTGAATCAGCCATTGCCTTGGTGTCCGAGTGATCACGACAAGCCACGTCCTGCTCTCAGCACGCTAAGACAGGGCATTGCTAGGCGCGGTTTGACGCCACGGGTATCGCCGTTGATGGGTGCCACCAGTTTTTCGCTTCCGCTAACCTGAGTGTTTGCATACGCATGTTGCCATTGTGTCCAAAGTCATCCATTTCCACAGCTTCAAGCCATCCACATACACAAGCTTACTTTGAACACTGATCTAATGGTGAACTGTTGACATGACTGGCGCCCGTCATTCTACGAGCGCTTGGAAGGTTGGCGCAAGGGATCATCTGCCATGGTCCTGATTGCCCAGACTATGCTCGAATTGCTCCCTTATCTGCCCCATCTGTTTAACGGTGCAAGCATCTGTTCTTGTTGGACCAAGTTGAGAATGTCATCCACTACAAATTGGGGTAAATCGGGTACACAGTTACCGAATCGGCCATCCAATATAAGTCTAAGTCAGTACAAGGCTGAAGTAATCTAGGACCTTCCAGCCCGGGCCTTTGGCCGCCCTCTTTGCTGCCAATGAGTCACGGAAGCAAAGAGGTTTGCAGGCGTTCCCCGCCCTTCTTCAATAAACGCACGGAATGTACAGGTGATTACTGTTCTGGAGGCTTGAGATTATTCGGCTAGCTGAAGTCCACCCCTTAATAGGTTAATATGAGGTTCAGGACCATAAAGATTTTCCCTAAATATGCTCCTTTTGGCGCTAGCAACAATCAGGTGAGCAGCCTGAACTAAGATATACGGTACCAGCTAGTTCATATTCTCGTGCATAATAGTCCCGAACTCTGAGGCAATCGTTACTGTAAGGCATGCGCTTGGGTTGACAGAATGTCGCTGCCCCTGCTGAATTTAAACCTTTGTGCGTGATGCCAATCGTTGGTTTAAGTTGTTTTCGATTCACAGGACACTAAAGAGCCTGGCGCATCTGAACTCAATCTGCACTCAAACTCCAGTTTTACTGAAAATTTTGACACCAAAAAACATCACGTGTCTGAGATAGAAGTGTTCGTTGACATGAACATCAGTCCAAAGCCAGGTTTCAGCCATTTTGGTAGTGTTAATCATAGTCAAGCATTGCCATCCATCATTTTTATCCCTTTAGTTTCTGTTGGACAGACTGTGTACCCTCTCTGCTGCTATCACGAAACACGTCGGAGTGCACGATTTAATAGCAGCAATACCGATCTCCAGCTCACACGAGCTGTCACTTAAACGGCTAGAAAATTTAAAACTTGTAGTTAGGTTTCTCATAATCTTGATTTAATGGCAGCCATCAACGATCCTTTCGTAATTATCGTGCGCAGGGTGGCATTAACTTAACACCCGCAGAGTCCAGAATGACCATAACTGGCTGAGTTTCCATTTTTTCTACCAAGACGAAACGCAGAGGGGGTATGAGGGCTAGTCGCTCGAATAACAGCCTAAATAACAGCATTTGGAGAAGGACATCTGCTTTAGTGCGGAAACCTGTGCCCCTTTTTATCCATTCAGGACCTTACTTAAAAACCGGGTATCTGCAGGGTGGACGTCGGTTGATTTTCCCCTCGGTTTTCAAATCACATGTCCCGGAATGAAATATTACATCCAGTTCAATCGACCAAAAGCTTGGCCACTGGCATAACAGCCACGATCCTTCCACCTGGAACAGGAAGCACAGTAATGCAGGACTTATCAGTCAAACTAGACTGTTTGTTTTTTATTAACCCAACTCGAGGCTGGGCCACGATTCGCGGAAATTCTGCCCTGAATTTCTTATTTGGTTCGTTTCACAGCGGTACACAAAGTACACAAGATGAGATACATCAGTAAATTTTGAAAAAAACAGCTTGGCCTTGCTCGTGATATCGTAAAATGTTTTCAAATAGCATGAACTCACCAAATTAGACTGGACGCGAGAAACAAGAGCGTGGCTGTGACTGCCCAGTCCGCCAGCCGCCGGACAAGGACCGTCTTCGAGTCACAGCTTAAAACTAATGTTTCGCTGGTGCCTCATCATAATCATGCGGAGCTCAAGCCGAAGCACTTAGTGTGAGTCCGCTGACCACAGAGTTGATACTGTGGCCTCCGAAATGCTACTCCTGAGAAATGTTACACAACACGAAGACTCCGCAACGTAGGGCCGGCAGAGTTTCCATCAACAACACCCTCACAAAGTGAAGGTTACGGTAGCTGATATTTCCTGTTTACCAGCTCTAATGGGAACTATCTGTTTATTCTTCACTAAACCAGCAACATGGGGTAGAATACTGGAAGCGTTCATTCAAACAAAACATTCAAAGATCGCGCCTACTGACCTTCTGGGCTCAACTCCTGACGGATTGTTGACAACTTCAGTAAATGCATTCTACCGGTTTACATAGTTCACAGAACATTAGCTAGAAACAGAATGTTGCCATGAGAGCGTTTTGTTTAACTGAACCAGTTCACTTAAAGCGGGCTGTGGGATCCTCGTGATGCAGAAGACTGAGACAGACGAAGCGCCCAAACATCGCCAGCGTCTGAAGCGGCCAGGGCGGTTATATGTGAAAGGAATCTTCACGGGCTATCGGCGTGGGTTGCGCAACCAACACGAAAACACAGCGCTACTGAAACTCGATGGAGTCGTCAGCAGGAAGGAAACAGATTTTTACCTGGGCAAGCGTTGCGTGTACGTGTACCGGGCTATGAAGCAAGTTATATGGGATAAATTTTAATGTTACTGTTTCAGAAAAAAAAAGTTTCCTCGTCGTAAGAAGCCGACTAAGATCCGTGTCATATGGGGGAAGATAATGCGTCCGCACGGAAATAGCGGCGTTGTGAGGGCCCGTTTCAAGCATAACCTTCCCGCGAAAGCAATGGGCCGACGAATTCGCGTTATGTTGTACCCATCCCGCGTTTAAGTGTAATAAATTACGTGGTACGCTGCTTCTGATTCCAGATCAAGTTATACACTCCGGGTTAGGCTGGTGTGTCCGCTCGGGAAACTAACTAATGGTTTTCTCAAGCATCCGTAAACCCACATTGGTGTGCTCTCTTAGTCCAACTAACAAATGAGCGCAATTAACGGCCCCGAGTCGATGATTCCTAATGCGAGTGACCACTGTCTACCCTTTGGTAAACCCAAGTCGTTTTATTCCGTGCCTTTGAGTTGTTGGTGCATCTCAAGGTTAACGGTTAAATCGTTCCTTTAGAGAGAGCGGAATCGCCAATTGTATGGTGACCCACTAGTTCAGGTTAGCGATTTCGCTCCGCATCAGCATAATCCCCGTTAAGGCCTCAATATTTAGTCTGAAATAGTTCTCGCTTTTTTGAGCCTATTTGTGCATCCGGTCGTATTTTAGAGTACACACAGACATTCGTCGGTCCACTTGACTAGCTTTTTAAAGAACCAAGACTCGGCGCACCACACCGTACTCGTTGTACCGTTGGTGGTATATCCTTTCCTGTTGGAGCTTCCCGTGAAACCGCATTCTTTGAGGTTCTGGCGCTGCGTTATTTATTGATATTGTTCACTTGTATGGGGTTGCCAAGACGCTCGTACCCGTGGACCCTGTCGACGTTATTTACCCTGCATATCTTGCAGCTGTAGCTGGAGGTCAAAATAACTGTTCCGGGTTTTAATAAGCACGGTCGCCAGAGATTATATCTCGTAAGTTAGCTTGGTAAGATTCAATTATGCTCATTCGTGCGAGTCACTCTTTCTCTTACCTAAGTAGCTTAGCCGGAAGAGCAGTTAATGAGAAGTGTATCCAATCGATCACCAGGGGTGAATTTCCATATGCACATATTCATGCACAAGTTAACAGATATTTTAACGTTGGGCTGCACCTATGAGCTGGCGCTTACTTTGGGCTGGATAGCTGTCGACCTACGTGATGATAATAATCGTTCAGCTGTAACACTTCGGTGGCTAGCAGCCATGCCACCCGAAGGAAGCGTGGGGGCTGAGATATTGCCAAGCCTAGACGGGAACAGTCAATATTCGAAGGTCGGGTTCGAACCGCGGACCTGCCGGTCACTAAATTCGCGATATATCCAATGAGCCATGTCGCACCAACTTGTCAATCATCAGCATAGGACGGGTTGTGGAGATGGTCTCAGGAGACATACAAGCTTGAAGGTAGTTCGCCATTGGCGCAACAAGAAATGGCCATCGGCTAATGGTAACAACTTGATCAGACGCGGCCAGTGCGCCCAGGGTTAGTGGCCTGTTGTTAGTAAATGGAGTTGAACCGATGACAGGCGGTCCTCTGAACTAAGTAGCCTTCGGCCGAGCGGTCACAGTTTATCGTGCCGGGTGTTACTCGTTACTGGAGAACCGGCTACGCGGCCAAACGTCCGGTTTCCGATTACCGCGTCAAAAATTCGACGACGCCGTTAGATAGCAGGAACATCTCAGACGTTTCGATAGTGGACTATTTACAGGAATTGGCCTCTTATTTCGCATATTGGGACATGTTCAGCCTAACTTGTGGTAACCAGAGGTGCAAAGCACATCCATGGGATCTCACATTTCCGAGACTTTGCAAACATTTTGGACAGCGAATTGCTTTTAAGAACAGTGTTGCCTACGTAGTCCGAGCGGAGCTCCAACCCCATGGGCCTGGAGCATTCGAGTGCTTTTTATCTCACCACCTAAGGAGTTGGAGAGAAATGTTGAGAGTCCTTAGCGGATTTAGTCCAGTGCATAAACTGCTCGTACCTACTGGTTGTTTTCCCACTGAGTATACAGTAATCGCAAAGCATTTGTGTCCTGCACTCAATGAAGTGGACGTTTTTGTAGGGCATTCTGGAGAAGTGGTTCAAAACAACTCAAACCTACCACCGTTCGTTGTTCATTGTCGCCGTTGCGATGCGAAAGTGCGCAATGCACTGGTGGACATATTGACACACGGAGGACACTCCAGCCGTCCGATGCCTCTGATTGTCACAGGTTCTCACAACTGAAGACAAGAAAGATGCCGGATTCTAGTTTCCTCCGAATGTTCGTATAAGTAGATCTTCACTACAAACTGAACTGGACCACAAAAGGAAAGCATATGACCAGGGTTCATCAGTAAACCGGCGAAACATGGTAGTTCGAGGAACATATGCAATTCCTTGTGTGAGTACCTAGGGGTACATGAAGTTGAACCTTTCCGGGGGATAGAAACCCATTCTTTGATGGGTCTTGGTTGGGATCGCCAGGAACCTGCAGCCGGGTTCATCGGTCGCAAGGTAGATGGGGGCTATCCCGACAAATGTCTCGGTAAAGCGAAGCGGGAGGAACCATGTCCGACGTTTGGAACGATTTTGCAGTTTATCGGTCAGGGGAAGTGTGACAGTAAAGCGTATAAGTTTGCTTTAAAGAAAGCCGGTGGAGGAAATAGTCCCATCATTGGCGTAAATTAGCATTCCAGGGTAGGACTAATTTTATGCCTAGAGAAAGATAATTGATTTGCGCTAGGTTATTTGCTAGCTAAAATCAGGAAACTGATCTTTTTAGGGAGGCAAGGCGCAACTTGTCTGACGTCAGCGAACCAAGAAAGGTTGCGGGATGACTGGGATAATGAGTTTCCGCTTTTGGGAAGAGGAGACCGTCCCAGACAACTGAAAAGAGTCGGTGATAGTGCCCATTTTAAGAAAAAGGGGTTCGTAGGGAGTGTGACAACCACAGGGGGATCAGCATGACTTAAGTCGTAACGAGACTGTTGGCATCACTTGTCCTTCGTCGCCTTATATTGGCTCTTGAACCACTGACTCGAGAGCACCAAGCAGGATTCCGGCCTATTACGGGTTGGGTTCACCGAATCTTCACACTCTGTCAGGTTCTAGATCAAAGTCATGCGTATAAACGACCCACAATTTTTGTATTCCTGGATTTCCAAGGCACGTTTCTCTCGGTTGACCGGTATGTTCTTGACACGCTTGCTTATCAAGGAATACCCCGGAAGTTTGAAGATAATACGTTCTTTGTATTATCAGGATTCCGGACGTGCGGTAATATACGGAAGGTGTTCTAAAAACTTCCGTACACAAGGTGGTGTCCGTCAGGGATGCCCACTCTCTCTATTCCTACTGCCAGGTTGCCCAGGCCTAGACAGGAGCAGTCGAGATGCAGGGACCTTCGGGCCAGTAGGTTCGCGGCGTAGTCACTGATCCATCTCGAGCCCCAGTTAATTGGGACCGTCTCTTTCTCTCAGATGGAGGGAAATAACTTAGAAAAGCATCGAATAAGGATTTTAACTCCATCTTTAAACAGCGGGTGGGAGTTCATCAGGACCAGCCGTTCGAGTGATAGAATGATGGATACTAAAACAAAGACGGGAGGACGAGGACTGATTCTTACAGGCCAGGGGCCGTTTTTTTTTTGCAGTACCGTGCAGTGGTTCACTTCACTTGGGCTCTACTGACGAGTGATTCATGATGAGTTTCAGCTACAAACCGCGTTCCGAATTACAGTATATCCAGCTACCACTGAGGATAGGGAGAATAAGGGAATGAGAGCCACGAGTTTGAGACGATAGCCCAGTCGGTTCACTGACGTCGATTTGTTCTGTTTGTTCGGTGTGGCAAGGATTCAGGGGCTGCGCAGTGAAGGCAATAGGATCACCGTTGGTTGCGTGGCATCTGTCAGATTCAATGATCGTTGATTTGTATCGACCCGGGTTTTCCATCTAGATAGACGGCAATTACCAACGCGACTGGGTCAACTGGTGAAGACTTTCGCGCTTAGTAGTGGTGGACTGACCGTCCCCTTGGGTCTCACACATCCGATACATCGCTGGGCGATGCAAGCTTTCCTTTGGCCTACTGAGTATGTGGCCTAACCAGCGTTGCCTGTGGATTGTGACCAGTTGGTCCATTGAGGAGTTATCTTTTCCAGAACCCTGACAAACTCCATCATTACTGATCTCATGTTCCCACTAGACCCTACAATGCTTCAGAAGCACGGATGGTCAGACAGTCTTCCAAGGCACGTGACGTCCTCGATTTGTCGAGGAATGAAACTGGCTGACGAAAGTTTCTCGTGATGTTGAGTAGGTGCTGCAGCGTATACTGGGACGATGTCTAGGGAGGTGTGTTAGAATCGGGGAGGGATGCAGAGTAAATATTTAAGCTTTATGCAGGAGGAGGAGATGGGTAAGAAGGAATGATAGCCGGTGGCTTTTGAAAAGTCCCAGTAGTGTCGGCTCCCAACAGGTGCACCAGAAAGCTGCTTGCCGCTGCCCTTAACGAATATACCCTTGACCTTGTTGGTTGTAGTGCAGGAGTTAGTATTGGTCACAGGCAGAACGTGTGGCTTGAGACAAAGCCATTCGCTTGCACTTAAACTTCATTTTTACGCACTCTTTGATAGGAAAACACCTTGGGTTTTCATTTGAATCTTATATTTCAGCATATCACGAAGGACATCATCATTGTTACCAGCGGAAGTCGAAATATCACTTGAGATACACAATTCGGGATAATAATCAAATAATTGCTGCACACCATTCCAGTCGGTGGAACAGTTGCGCCAGAAGATTCCGTGTAATAGAAGAATGTATGTATCAGGCGGGCTGAGTGGATGCTAATGACGAGGCGGTGATGGACAGAACTGATTGAGACTGGGCTACTGATGTATCGGGCTAAGTATTACAGGCTACATCGGGGGTCTGTGGGGACTCGATGTCACAATTCATCGTCGGTGCTTGAAAGGAGGCGGTTTGTAATAGCGTCTTGTTGTCCTGAACATTTCGGCTTGTGGGCCTGCTGATTCATTGGGTGTTGAGTGATAGACTAGCCAACCGATTTATACGTCCAAACAGCTGGCAGTATATGACTCAGCAGTCGTGTTTGATCGTTACAGTTAACGTCCAGTGAGGAGAGAAGACGGGTTGAACCGTTGCGATATGATAAACCAGAAAGATGCACACAAGATTGCGGAAGGCGAATATGAGCCCATTGAACTCGAAATATGGTCTCCAGTTGTCTAGGGTAATGAAGACACCGTGGTGGGGATGTGTGTGTGCTCACACCTCGTTGTTAAGACCGGATCATTCATGAAGTAGACAACAAACGGAATTTAGATATGACCACTGTTGCCTAAAATTTGAGTACTAATTCCCTAAGAACAGTGGCCTCCCCCTTGGAGGTTCCTGTTGAGCCTAAAAGTTCCTAATGTTGGGCATCCCAACAACTAAGACTTTCCCAGAGTAAAACAAAAAAGGTTTTACCTTGAGGTGTGGAATCCTTCTTGATGGTTGCCCAAAATGCTCACATGGTCCCAAAGTGGACCTGTTCCGTGTCCAAGCAAAACTGTGGGGACGGGCGAAGCAAAGCGGATTAGTATTGGATGGCTTTGTTACCGGGTTTGGGGTCGGTCAATAATATGGAGATATCAGAAGCCTATTCAGTTCGACCGGTAAAATATTGTAGGGACGTTTTACATTTGAGCTTGTATAGTTTGCACTTACTGAATAGGTGGGGCTGTCACCACCTGGCATATTTGTATGAATGGAATGTGTTTTTATCGGTTCCCTCCTATACCGAGCATGTATGGGGGCATACTTAGTTGCCAAGATGGTTTATGACTGGAGTGCGACCTTTTAGCATTGTCTCAGTTGGCGAAGAGTGTACTACCCCCTATCCGTTTCTTGGAAGGAGAATCATAGGAGGTTGACCGAATGTCACCAGAGAGGTTAGTCTTAATTGTTTGATGTCACCTGATAATAAGGGAGGGGTGACGTGCAAATCCAGCTCTCTGAAACGGATTAGTTAGGAGGTTTTTCAGTGAACTGTTCACGTCAAAAGTACTGTCTAATTGTTAGTTTGACGTGTGAACGTCATCTTTAAGAGGTTCCCTACCTGACACCCAGAAGCCTCCTACTTTGCACTTTCTTACAGCAACCCTGCTAAGAGGCCGTTTGCGTTCAACACGACAGGTCGGTTGGAGAAGGATAATGCCTGGTGAACGTGTTTCAGGAGGCACGGAGAACAACACTGGTCTCAGTAGACAGTGTTTCAGCATGCGTAGAAAATGACCGAGCCGAGAGTTTTAGGAGAAGACATTTAATGGGCTGGATTTCTTCCGGTTAGCACACTAGGTCAGTGTTGACTGTCGGTTAAAGGGTTTTGTCAGTTAGTATGGGTTGGTGGATTTAAAATCATTTTATTCAGATTCAGGTCCCTGATCTTCCGGTTCAGGGAGCTTCAGTTGATGATTCCCCCTGGTTGACGCTGGTTTCAATTTCAATTCGATTTATCAGCTAAAAACCATGTTCCATAGGCACATTGGTTCCTGCTGCTACAGTTTCGATCACCGGAGAACGGGGTTGTGGAACGTACAACCAAGCCTTGGATGCGAAGGCATGTTCAGTTTGTCCGAAAATTGCACTGAAGGCGATAGCTTTGATGAACGAGCGCCACTGACTGCGCGATCAGGCCATTTCTGCCAATGTCACTAACCACTGGTGATTTGAGTCCCGGGGTCCCCATCCAGGGAGGCGGCAGTTGCCCACCCGACTAAGTTTACTGGTTAGTGTTTTCGTACTTCGTTGCCATGTCATACACTGTCCACCTCTCGGTCGCTTCCACTCAGCACAGGGGTGGGCGAAAAGAGCTCTGCGAGGCAGGCGGTCTTCTGGCATGCGGAGTACATGTCCTAACCAGCGTAGCCTATGAAGCGTGAGTAATTCATCTATCGCGGGAGAGTACCTTCTTCCTAAGACCATCTGGCGTACCTCAGCAGTACTAGTCCGATGTTCCCACC
>SJOL01002716.1:87750-104115 GCA_004794785.1 Opisthorchis felineus
GGGGCCGACCTTTTCTAACCAGTCCTTCCTCGGGGAAAGGCAGCATCACTGCTTCCATAAATATGGACATGCTGGTCGCCTGGGGGAGACACCTTACTGCCTTCACACTCCTACCGCGGAGGACAGTACGACTTTACCCCCAGACCGCCTCGTAATACGATTACTCGCAGTACGGGGACTCGCTGTTCTTCGTCGGGCTGCTCCCCGTTGGCCTTCCTGGCATCGTTGAACCTTTAGGAACTGAGTTCCGGCCAGTATAGCCCGTAGGATCATTGCAGCACAGAAGCCCGACCACCACGACAAGGTGACAGCTTAGGGTCGGGGTTGACGCTGGTGAGTTTTATTGGTCCGTATGGTCTAGTAAGTGCTGTACATTTTGCTTAGGAGGTAAGAATACGTTGGATTTTGGTCGTATTGGTCTATGCACCTCAAATATAAGCTACTTCACCGATAACCGCGCACTGTCACGTCAGCGCGACTGTCCTGAAACTCCTCCACACGCTCGCCAGTTCTACGCCTTTTATTCTATTCACTATGAGATGGTTCGCGATTCCCAGTCCCTCAGCCATCAATCTCCGTGGCCTGAACCGCAGTCTCTGCCCCAAAGCTTCAACGTCTGCCAGTCTAGCACATGTTCTGACATTGCTCATGATCTTTCACTAACACCCGCCATTCACCTGCGTTGCTCGGCGGTCTGTTTATTCTCTTCTTACGCTCACCGATTTTGGTGTTGTGTTCTCTAGCCTTCTTTCTTATATAGACCTTAGTGCAGCCACCGCATTTGATTTTGTGGGCACAGTCCTCGCTCCTATTCACCTGGAAACGATCCTCCAATTGCACTAGTGCACAGCGCACTGTTAAACTTCTGGAACACCACTTTTATATTAGCCGTGTTTGGGATCCTTCGAATGACTTCGGATGTCTCTGCTTAACGCGCAGTGTGAACACCCCATTTTGGGTTTCACCACCTTTCTAAAGTGGCTTTTAGTCAAACTAGCAGAATATCCATTGCCTCGAGGCCTGTTGTTTGCTTCAGTTTGGGCAGCTGTCCGATCAACTGCTTTATTTAGGACTATACACAGCTAAGTATTAATGAGGCAATTCTAGCCAATACCCACTTAGGGTGGGTAGACTCATAGTTTATTATTGCTTCGGTGTCAGTTGATCTTTAGTTTCCCACGAACCTTATGTGTCATAGTCTAATAAGTGTGCCCGAGGTTAACAATCTTCAAACTAAATTTAACGTGTGGAGTCAAGTTATTAAGGTAGTTGTAAAATTCACTGAACTTCTCTGTTTTAATCACGGCAAAAGTGTCACCTACATAACGCCAAAATATTTCGGGTTGGTTGGAGAATACGGCTAAAGCCTTCTGTTCGAGATCTTCCGTAAACTCTTTGCCAAAACCGCGGATATTGGAGATCCCATTGCTAGGCCTTGTTTTTGAGCGTAAAGCAAGGAGTCAAAAACGAGGTGAGTGAGATTCAGACATGCGTTTGTGCCTTCCGTAAGCTGTCCCTTATGAAAGTATGACCAAGCGATTACTATTTGCAGACACCGCGCTTTGCGCAAGCGCCCATTGGTTTGACCACTGTCGCTTCGATTAAAATGCCGGCCATTCATTTATGTATGAGGTGATAGGCATCACGTTTGACAGAGTCCCCACGGCGTGGAAACGCCGACAATTTAAATAACTGGGCTAATTCTATGGTTGGAAGCTAGTTCAGGTGTGCGTTCCTACTGGTTCGTAGGTTGACCTGTTTTATGATTGGCTGGTGTCCCTGATTGGCTGGGTAGCCTTGAGAATTGACCTCTCCGACCCCGCCGGGGTGACCTTTGTTTGCTTGCCTTCAGAGTGAGTCGCGTTTCTTGGTCCATTGGTACCAATGAGTTGGCGATCCCTCACTCGTAGCAGTGAACAGACAGAGTCAAATTCTGTATGTTTCAGTCTTTTGCGGAGTACCACGCTCCTAGAAATTCCCTCTTGTGTTTTGTTCCTCCACGTACTACCTCCGCGCTTTATGAATTAAACATGTATCCTTCCTGATCCTCATGTATAGAGATAAGAAAGTGAATAGTGTACTTTGAACAAGACCCCTCTCCGTTCCCTTCTCTTCAACTAGCTCTCCACATTTACTTACTCGGCGAAATCTTCGAGCTCGAAATAGCTCAGTGGTTAAGGCGCGAACCTACTGACCGGAAGGTCCGTGTTTCGAATCTATCCTCATCATCCCGACTGCTCCTGACTAGGTTTGGGCAAATTGGCAGTATCTCAGCTCTCATGCTTATTTTAGCTGACGTGATAGCTGGACATTGAAAGGGTGTTACAACTGAACTATTATTATCATTTGTTTCATGCAATCCACGGAATTACGTTACGATTAGAACCAATGCTCGTGATGTCACATAACGACCTATCGCAGCACCAGGTATGACTGTCATGTCTCATCCAACTTGGATAACGTTCGGTTGCGTATCAACGACTACTCATGTTCCTCTGTTATTAGTAGACATAAATTAAATGGGTTCTCATCTCTTTGTACCCCTGCACAAGACAGTGTAGATTTAAGAGTAAGCTTGTTGGATGCTGACTGGGTTGTAAAGTTGAATTTTTGGCGTGCACTTTTTAAATCTGTTCGTAATCAGCAATGTGACTTTAATGAGATCTTCGTATGGTTTTGTGCTCACTTTGACCCAGGCAACATACTGAATCAGACTATTAGCCATCCACGTAAATCCGCAACTTATATCCCTCCTACGGCAGCGAAGCATCGGTGTTGAACACTGGTGTAATGCTGTCGATGATGATGAAAGCTACCAACCTGATATTTCAGTAGGAAGGTGTACTATCGCTCAGACTCATTTGTTGAAACCAAACGGGCTTTCTGATGAATGGACCCATATCCTGCGATTCCACGGACGGAGTTAGGTAGACATCATACTTCTCGTGAATTAGTCTGGCTGGGTCACCCAAATGGTCGCCGTGATGGGGGCTGAACAAGTGTGAATTTTTCAACGGATGAAACGATTCTTCAGAAACTCATCCACGCCAGCTCTCAATACACAGTGGACTTCCCGAGGGGCTTGAACAAAAGCCGAGGTCTGAGACACAATATTCGTTCACAAACACGTTGCGGTTTGTACTAACATAGCCGCCTTCCTTTTAGTGTTAACTGTAAACGGGCCACCTTCCAGCAAATAACAGACAATACTTTCGTGTTTGTCCTTTGCTGATATATCTAAACGATATAATTGTAGCATTGCATTAGATCAATCGGGGCGTCCTATAGAATCGAACATTTTGGATTCAGGCTGCATCAAGGAAAAACGCCCCTTTGTGGTGCGCAATGTCCGCTGCTTGGGAACCATAAATGACGATGACCTGATCCGTAAAAGATGGAACCAACTACCAGCATAAGTCGGTCACAGTTACAACCCTTCTTAGAGCATAGCACAATTCTGTCCCCCATTTACGGAACACAGGCTACACTAGGGAGCGACGCTACCTGGGACTGGTCACATCTGTCATATGGTTCTTCCTCACAAAAAATATGTACTAAAGTCTGATTTACCGTTACTCCACTACAACCCTAAACTTCCGATCACTGTAACAACCGAAGCTTAAGAATATGGGATTGGCGCGGTCATCCTTCATTGGCTTCCGACTGATTCAAAAAAGACTTTGTCATAGGTAGCAATCAGTCCCATTAACGGAGAGTATTTAAAGTGAAACTGAAATGAGAGTACCATAACGAAACTGCTGACCTCTTATCATTCACATAGACCACAAGTCACAGGTGGCTATCTTCGGATCTCCTACAGACATCCCGGTACCTACTATCAGTCGCCTCCAACGAGGAGCTGTGCTCCTAGGTTGCGATCTTAGCATACTTTACAAACCAGCGTCAACTTCCGCCTACGGCGATGTCGCGTCTGATGTCATGACAAAAAAACCAAAACAGTAATTACCCCCTTTTCAACCGATAGTGAAATCCAACAAATTTCCACGAATCCGCTCAGCATCTTCCTATTCCTGTTCAAGCAGTTACAAGATAAACCACGCACGACCACCTGCTGCTGGAAGTTAATGGATATGTCCGAACTGGATGACTAATCAAACTAAACGGTGAATGTTAACAGTTACTCCCTAATAATCGTGGAAAAGCGTCCAGTGCTGGAAGACCATGTTGCCATACCACAAAAACTTCGGCATCATTCATTAAACCAATTTCAAGAAGGGCAAAACGAAAGTCACCACTCGAAGTTGGGTTTATTGGCTCTCCACTGATGCATCCGTTGAAGAGATTGCCCGTGAGCCATTAGCCGAATTTCCGAAAGATTGTCGCAACCTGAAGAGCCATTCGAACAAGTACAGTTGGATTTGGCTGGTGCAATGCGAGAATGTATATTCCTGATTTTTACCGGACTGCTTGTGCAGTTTACAGTTCCGGAGCTTTTGATGATAGGTGATGGAACCCAGTTTACAGCTTGTATGTATATGTGCGTATGAATCTGTACTGCATAAAGTTAAGGTTGGAGAAGTCACCTAGGTTCTCCATGTCAATCAAACGCGTATCCGATAAATCAACATAACAGTACCATCTTAAACCCTGAGCAAACCACCGGAACCCCCACCAAGGCCAACATTATCCTTTGAGCTACAGACCACCCGACATAGCTTGTTAGCAATCCTTGCTCTAAATCACAAACAGTGATTTAAATTTAGCTAGATTTTTGAACGGGAAATGATATACGGTGTTCACGCGGCCAACCGGTCTACCTTGCTGTTCAGCGTTTTGTGGGTACACTCCACGACGCAGGCATTCCGTATCCGTAATTGGCGCCCTTGCCATATCGGTTGTTGCGTTGTATCACATGAGTTCAGAAGTACACTGGGTAGGGATGCGGCACACGCGGATTTTGGCCTACTTCCTTAGACTGGCTGATTAACACCTCTGTTCACGTTACAACGGGAAACTGTCAAGTGATCACAGCTTTTGAAGGCGCACGCGGACCGAACCGACCATACGCAAGGCTTCAGGAACCAGTTGTAGATGGTTGCCTGATGTGCGGAATTCACGTTCACATCACTCTCGTTTGAACGGTCGTTCTTCTGTCCTGGCGTAACTATTCTCGTGGATCCACACCAAAGGGGGAGGAGCACTGGACTCGAGTTTCGTTCGCACTCATTAGAGCTCATCAGTGCATATCCAATGGTCGTGCTGGGGTTTGAACTCTGCACATCTGACATGAGGGAAGCGTGTTACCACTGTTCAACCAGCACTCGCTGGAACGCACCTGATTTGTTACGTCTGGGAAGGCAAATGTGTTCACGTTTGAGCAATGTGACTGGTTAGCCCTACGCCTCGAACGACGACCCAGTTACTGTTCTGGTTGCGTTTGTGGACTGATTCGCCTGACAGGACTTCCAAGTCAGGTAGCGCCACAGAGTCTTGAAACCAACCTGGCAGCCTTTGATTAGTTGTATGTGGTTGCGAGACTCGTAGAATCCACCTTCAGTAGAATAATTACGCCAGGACAGGAGTGGAACTGTTGAAAGGAGAATGATGTGAACGTGACTTCAGGTATAAGAATGGTACATTATTCTGAAAAGGAATCTAACGCGCAAATTGCGAACGGGCTAATAAGATCTCAAGAGAGGTATGTACCAACCAGCCAATGACGTGAGGATATTAGATACCCTTCGAAAACCATATAAACGCAGACAGGTGTGGAGGAAGTACCCACTTAACTGCTCACTGACAATATCTTCTCGGCTTGCAAATCAATTACCAAGCTCGGCGAACAGATCAACGGCCATTGACTCAACCACCAACACATCATATCAACAGCGTTTTATCTGCTTCGTACTGTAAACAATAAACGAGTCAACATTGGTCTAAAATAGAAAATAGAAAAATCGCAAAATTCTCAAAAAAAATAACAAGATCAGACACAGAGTCAACGGTCTGTGAAACCGCAGAAACAAACAGGAAACTGGCGCGAATCTTGAAGAACAGAAAAGTTAACAAAAATATAACAGCTCGAAGGATTATCATCACAATAGCTGACAATATCGGAAGCCTTCCTACTCCTCGTACACTCGGGCCATTAGTGCGCGCATAAACTCAGCTTGGGCCCTGAGGATCGTTGAGAAATCCTCAATACGTTCTTCTGCAAAGAGCAAACAAATTTTCACAATATGGGCAGCTTACATTGTCAAGTGGTAAAAAGACCCTCAGTATAAACGGTGGGTGCGGAAAAACAGTAGAAAGGAAGACGGCAAATCACCGCAAAAAGCTTAGATAGTTTACTCATGAGTGCTATCAGACGCCCAGCTTGGCAAATGTGTGCCAAATACTTCGTCATCATTGTCATGACGATTCCCATACATTCTCCACATAGATCGTCAATACAAATAGTACAGCGATTCCAACTACCGATTACTAAGTGCATGGAGATAGGGAAATGCGTATTAGAGGTGGTTCTGTGCAGTGTGTATTAGTACACGGTGACGTCGCCCCACTGGCCGTTGGCTGGTGGGACGTCAAAACACTGGTGGATTAAGCTGATAATCGGGTTGAGAATTCCTGCAAGACACACCGTCTTGGTTGAAATGGAACTGAAGAGACATGGGATCTTGGTCGCACCCCTCGGTGAAACACGGCCAGTTGACCAAGCTAGTACTAAACAGACATTCAACTGTGTCTGTTACCGCGATTATGGTGTCGGTTTTGCCCTGCTCGGTCGCACCAAGAAAATTCTCTACACAAACGACATGGAATTAGTCCACGTCTTGCTTGACTGCGCCTAAGAATCATAGGCCAAACCTACGGGACCGTGAGCAGGGCATAAATTCCAACGCTATGCTCTGTAGATGACCCTATGGGGCATTAAAGATTGTGCGCAAATCTCCATAGGCATAGTTTGATGTGACGGGCAATCCGCAAATGGTTACCAGCGCACCATTAGAATCCCGACCTATAGCTGTCACATTGACGTGGTCGGGCTTCTGTGCTGCAACGATCCTGCGGGCTGTACTGAGGTATATTCAGTTCCTAAAGGTTCAAACATGCCAACGGGTAGTAGCCCGACGAAGAACAGCGAGTACCGTACTGCGAGAAATCGTATACGAGGCGGTAAAGTAGTACCGTCCTCTGTGATGTAGGTGTGAAGAGAGTAAGGTTCTTCCTCCAGACAACCAGCATGTCCATACTTACGGAAGCAGCGATGCTGCGTTCACCAGCGTAAGGATGGATTAGAAAAGGCCGGTCTTAAAAAACACGCATTCTGACCGCCCAACGGTGACCATGACCACCTGCGTATTATTCAATACGGTCGACATACTTTTAAAACCAGCCTAGTGTGGTTCGGAAGCCACCCGCTGTGCGCAGCCCCGTTAGGATTTAGACAGTTATACCTTACTACCTGTGCTGTCGGACGAGGCCGACCCACTGCAGCCAAACGGGCCAGATTTTGAGTCAGAGGCTAGGGGCGGGGTCTCCGAACAAAACCCTACATCTTACCACTACCTTGTGGGTCAGACTTTTGAGTCAAAGGCTCAAGGTGGACTACCTCAACCAGTACCCCTTTTTCGTCCTGGTCAACCGGGAAGTACTATTCCTCCTTAAGGATTTTTATTCACTGACTCCTCCCCTTAACCAAGTCCTGACTTACTTAGCTGTTAATCACCTAGCCTAAGCTTCTACCCAGAAAAATAAAAGAAAAAGGTGCCCTTATTAAATTCAAGGGATCTGCTCCACATTGCTACTTTTAACGTCCGTGCTCTGTCAAATTGGGCCACAGGAAGCTCTTGCTCAGGCCTTGTACTTGATAGACACATGTCAGGACACCGAAACATGCATTCAAGAGCCCAGTTCGGTGATACATCTCAAACTGCTCGATGCGAAACCAGATTTCTGGCACTATTCTTCCGGTGTCTTGTGATCCCGATACATAGGCTCGTGGTATCTACGGCATGGGAGTTTTGCTTAGTTCCAGCGCTGAATGAGCCTTACTGGACTGGATTCCAGTAAACAGTTGTCTTTGCGCTCTTAGGTTGACAGATTCAATCACTTAATGAGCCGCCTTTGTCATTCATCGTTTTACTGACCGTTGGTTTTCTAGGGCCAGTCGATCGTACCAGTGGATATAGGGCACGGCTGTTAGCAGTGGCAAAAGCCTTCTCTATCTCCTGAGCTTTCACTGTCCACCACAGTTCCCGGTTTCTTTCTTCGGCTCTTCACTATTTGCCCAGATCAGATTGCTCATGGGCTCGAGATGGCTCAGTGGTTAGAGCGCGAATTTACTGACAGGAAGGTCCGTGGTTCGAATCCGACCTCTGCTTCTCGACTTCCCCTGTTCAGGCTTGGGCAACCTGGCAGTATCTCAGGCTTCCTTCTGGTGGCATGGCAGTTAGGCACCGAAAGGGTGCTACAGCTGAACGATTCCAGATCAGATGACTCAATAGTCCAACCTGCTCGGTCGCAGGATGCTGGCCTAACCTGAGTGTACAGGGAGTAAGGTATAAGTTTCTGACTTCTAATGCTGCTGAGCACAGCAGGAACCCTTTTGAGCAGCACCTTACTCTGGTTTTAAAGACATTTCGACTGCAGTGAATAACGGGCCGGCGCTCGCGGCCAACCGTTGGGCGATCGGAATGTGCGGTTTTTAGGTTTCCCCAACCCGTCTCCTCGGGGAAAGCAGCGTCGCTGCTTTCATAAATATGGACATGTCGTCTGGGGGAATACCTTACTGCCTTCACATTCCCGTCACAGAGAACAGTACTACTTTACCCCCAAACGCCCGCGGCTCTTGGTCTGATTGCTCCCCTTGGGTCTCCCTGGCAAGGTAGCACATTATGAAGCGAAGTTCCAGCCAGTGTAGCCCGACACTCACGTCAAAGTGGCAGCTGAAAAATAGTTGTCCAAGACACTACCTGATTTCTTCCTAAGGTGTGGCTATAGATGTTTGCCTAGTCTACCGCCAGTTCCAAAAAGCGATCACATTTCTATGGGGCAGAGGAGGTAGAATCTGCACCGATGCTGCGCTACGATGAACAACCTGGTTGCAAGCGTTTCATCGCCAGTTGAGGTGACATCAGTGGTTGTGTAAGGGGGTGTGCCTGACGATACTATTACCCACCCAGCGTGGCGAACAAACCAACAGCCAACACTAGCAAACACTTGAAATCAAGACATCATATACAGCACCCTGAGAAGCAACACACTGGACACACACACAACCACTTAAACCGGCTGTTTGACTAACAAGTAAATAGTCAACAAACATGAGGGAATAGATATATACGAATGTAAGCTTACCTAGTTCATCTGTTTCATACAAATCCACTATAACATCTTGGAACGCGCGCGCTAATTGGTCCAGGAAATGACGTCTATCGGACAAAGGAACTGCTCGACAGGCTTCGTCCAAAAGACCAACCAAGTCCGTCAAGGGTGAGCGGATTTTAACCTAAAATGTAAAACAACCACAGAGGTGATCCACCCCCCAAATCTATGGAGAAGTGAGTTGGGTTGGATAATGACTACAAGGAACGCCAGTGACACTGACCGATTGAACTAAATGTGCACTAAGTTCATTGTTACACCAAGTAAGCTTACATAAACAGACAGCCTAGAAGCTTCGAAAAGTGATGGAAGCTTTTTCTGAGAAATGGCGCGCATCCGGCCACACATTTTCAGGAAATACCGCATCATTTTGCTCACTTGGATCTCAGCTTGCGTGGCGGGACGTTTAACATATACGGCAGATTTTCATTGAAAAGAGTGGTATCTTCTCCCAAGCTGTATTTCTTTCAGCACCACCCAGTCCCCCTCTAGCCCAATTTTTCGTCATTAAACACAGCAAAGAGTTGGGAGGAAGCCTTGAAGTGATAAAAATGAAAATCCCTGATAATAAATACATGGCTTCCAGGTGCGTTTGACGCCATCACTTGACATCACCATACGCCGTTTCGTGAGTTATGGACGATTCGAGTGAGACATCCATGTCAACCGATTACTCCAGGTTGCTCCATCTATCGGGAGATTTAAATGAGTAAAACAGAGCATCACTGAGAAGTACTGTTTGGGAAATACGCCTGATACACAATCCAGTCAAAGACACTCGTTGAGGTGATAAAAAACGCTGAACAAATGTCTCAGTCCACCAAAGCTATTGTTGGAATGGGGCCTCCTAAGGTCTCAGTCAGTGACTTGTCTTTGCTCACCATTTTGGGATCTCTACGTACTTTATGCATTTTTATGCATGGCGTTGAGTGTTCATTCCGGCCATCGACTTCCACATCTCACCCTGTATGACGGACACCTTGTGCCAGATGACTGCGCCTCGAAGAACATTAAGCATTGTTTGTCCTTTCTTCAGTTGCCGGTCTTTACACGCGTGTTCCCATACCAAACATCCGTACACTTGTTGGGAGTCGTCTTGTCCAACTAGAACAACCGGTGGCACGCCTTCGAATGGAACGTCACCCTTGTTTTATCTAGTGTTCTCCTGTACACCCTTCCACATCTATTACTGGGATTTACTTCAAAAATAAACGATAATGGTAGTACCGGGTATGCATATTAGCACTAAACGGTGAAATACAATGAAACGGCACGACAGGAAACCGCACCGAATGAAGAATATGATGGACATTCTTTGATATGTCTATACAATGCGGCAGTTTACACTATTTCGCGTGACAAGATGGCCTAAGGTATTCACTGAAGGCAAACGATTACATAGGTCCCCAAATCTCAGTGGGGATTTGAAAACGACTTTTGTGTGCGTATTAACGGTGAGCGAACTACGTGCATTTTTCACAGAATGATGTTGCTCCAGGTGGCTCAAATTGTAGTCCAAGACATGGGGAACATTACAAGAAGTACCATAAGAATATAATAAACACAACTATAAACCAGACGATGTTGTACAACCTTTAGCCCATTCCAGTTTCTTAACCCAAAAGCCGTGCGTCGAAGTGCTATGGTCTCAGCCGCCACGTCTCCGTTCACCGAGGGTAAGGGAAACAGCCACAGGTCGGAGGCAATGGCCTAATCCGAGCATTGATTTTGAATGATTCCGTTTGTCCGATATGGCATGGGGTGAAAGCTATGCAGTGAAGACGATAGCTTTGATGCAAGACTGTCATTGGCTGCATGACACAGACATTTCTGTCAAGGTCACTAGCCTTTGGTTTGTCTCGTCCCACTGTCCCATCCGGGGAGACGCAGTTACCAAAGCGACTGAGTTGACTGGTAAAGGTCCTCATGTTTCATTGCCAAGTCATGGACTGACCACTCCTAGATCGTCTCCATCCGACACAGGGTTAGGCAAAGAGGGCTCTACGAGGCAAACAGTTCTCTGGCATATGAATTACAGGGCCTAACCAGCGTATTCTGAGGAGTGTGACCAGCGGATCTATCTAACTTTCCTGAAAGCCACCTGGCGTACCTCAGCATTACTGAGCTGATGTTGCCAGCAGATCCGCGCTATGCTTCGAGACACCGATAGTCGAAAGCTGAGACACACAATATACGGTAGCCGAAAATTGGAGTTGATATGCTACCTAACCTGCGCTCGTTGTCTGCAGCTCGATATATTCAGACGCAGTTGTGGGAAACGATCGACCGGAGCAACTCGGCGCAAGACAAAAACTGCCTAACAAGTAATTACCTTCCGTACAATCGAGCTGTGCCCTTACTGATAATATGGGCAGTTGCCGGGTCACAATCAGTAAGACAGACAGCTTGCTGAGTCAGAAAAAAATCTGTTGGCCATCTCGACTACCGACATGCATACTCGCACTGGATACAGCCCCACACAGTAGTCTACAAAAACGGGTCGCGCTTGAGGTTTGGTTCAATTGTTGGACTCCTAGTGTTGTCTCGTCAATTTTTAGCTGAATAAGGACTGTGTGTAAAGGAGTAGACCATAAATTCACTTTCAGTCAAAACCGCAATGCTTCACCAGAGCTTATCAATTTAACACACGGTAGTCTAAGTTTAGACCAAAAGAAAAAAATGGATAGCAAGAAAGCAGGGATCAGTGTGTTCAAACGTCAACCAGGCAGAATACTGAAACGGTTCCACGACCCAACACGGAGTTCGACTAAAAAACAGACTGGAGAAACCCAAGGTCTTTCGGAGGATGTTCTATACAGCTAACATAACAGTCGTACTTTATGCACCTGCACGTTTGAAGAACCAAACTGCAGATAGGACTAGGGATTGTGTATGTTAAACGAAACTCAACAACTGCATAAAGTTTTAAAGGAAAAAGCCAGCCAGAAAAATTCACGTCGGAATCGATATGACCGAAGGACAAAATTAAGACTCAAGAAACGCAGATGAATAGTGGACAGTTAAAAGACAGCAGGCGGAGGACACGTACTAGATAGGGAAAACAAGGTATACTTGGAGAATGTCAAAGCCTTCAGGCGGGGATTACTACTCATGCCACAGCAATTGAGGGACGAGGCCGTGCAAGCCACCAAATACAACAGAAGGCGTAGAACTGGTGAGCGTACAGACAGCGGTTTTAGATAAGCGGATTTGAAACCAGAAGTGACAAACAAAGGTAATCAATAATAAAATAGTTATCGTTCAGCTGCAACATTTTTCGGTGCCTAGCTGCCATGCCACCCGAAGGAAGCACGAGGACTAAGATGCTGTTAGGTTGCCCAAGCCTAGACAGAAGCAGTGGGGGTACCGAGGTTGGGTTCGAAACGCGGACCTTCCGGCCAATAAGTTCGCACCTTAATCAATGAGATATCTTCAGCTCGGGTGACCTGAGTGAGGAGAACATATTCCCAATTCCTACTCAAATTCACATCTTAGCCAATTTTCCGTAACAAATTAAGTAAAAATTGCAATTGACACTCAATAGTTTTGCCTAGCTTGCTGCTTGAAAAACGATTTTACCGTCTGCCTAGAAATCCAGTCGAACCTCTGAGTTACTTCGATTTGTGCCAGGAGCGAAACGCTGTCAACCGATTTTTTTTGAAAACTTCCCCAACACTTCAAATATTTTCGAGGACGAGAAAACGGGCTCCTCACGAGTTTGGGGAACTGACAAGTGTGCTCTTAACGGGACTGAGAGGAAGGGTGATCGTTTTGGATGAAAGCAAAGGATAAGTCAGCCTAAGGAAAACGTACTCGTACTAGGCATAGCGAGGTCAGAGTAACAGCCAATTCGCCCACTTGTCCAGTGACTGCTTTTTGCCTGATTAGCATCGAAGTCAAACGCGACCCTGAAACAAATTATCGAACGGGAACCCGTTAGAATTTACGGAAAACGAAAGCAAGCTTAATTTGAAGTACCTACGAGATTGTGATCAGTCGTTTCGCCTTAGTGATTGATTCATAAAACAGTGCAATGGCAGGGCTACTGATGTTTAGCCATTCATAAGGTACAGATACGAAAACTTGGGACGGAAACTGGTGCAGGATTTAACCAGAAAATCAGGTCTGTGGTCAGCTCGCTATGTTATTTATGAACTAATGCAAGGAGGTGAAGCACCTGAGTACGTATAAATAATAATAAATAAATAAATACTATAATCGCCAAGCTGTAGCACCGTCTCGGTGCCGAACTACCATGCGACCCGTAGGAAGTACGAAGGCTGAGGTACTGCCAGGCTGCCCAAGTCTAGACAGGAGCAGTTGAGTTCGAACCACGGTCCTTCTGGTCAGTAATTTTGCGCCTTAACCACTGAGCTATCACCTGAGCTCACCTGAAAAATTGTCCATATCTACATCAGTTCCGTCCAGTCCATATGTTCCACTCACTTCGTCTGTTGTTCATGTCAATACAGATTTACAGGTCATACTACGTGGTAACCGTAAGAAGACGACCCACTTCACCATGTTAATCGATACGAACGAAGCAATGGGCTAGATCGGTTTTTGTGAGGAACAGACTATCAAAATACTGGGGCTGGGAAATAGGAACAGATCAAAAGGAAGAACAATTAAACAACCTGATGTGTAAAGCAGACAAGCTACATTCTCGGCGAGCCACTCATCAGGCATCACAATGATTTCGTTCAGAACGGACAAAGTTTGCTCAGGGGTCCATGCTCCAATTTCCAACATATTCTGCAGTACGCTTCCCAATTCACCAAAGCAGGCTGATAATTGTTCCGAATCCGCGGCCGTATTCTCACACATTGTGCGCCACATCAAACGTCCTAGAAGAAAGGCAAAGAATGATATTTACAGTCCGAACCATCACCCATAACAACAGCAAGGATAGTTAGACAAATTTCAGCACGGTTCACAACATCCACAAACGTAGGTTGTCATATATTTCGACTTTCTGACAACTCAATATGTAGATGAGGTACGTTTCTTTGGAGCCAACGTGGTATTCTATAGAGATCAGCCTTTCCCGTAAGTCGTTTTTACTTGAAAATACTCCAGACTGGTATATAAGACTATCATACATAACAGAATCCTCCGTGAAGTTTCCGAGCCATGCCACAGAAGGTCCTGCAGCATGACACTATACGCTGTAAGTTCGAGGGAACCCAAATAATATTGTCGGAATCTACCAGCTGGAAAGGGTAACAGGAAGAATCGACCATCACATCGACTGGACAGATGTACGACGAACCGGTTGCGGATCAGTAAGCAGGCCCCAAGTGGCCAGACTGCAGACCAATCAGGATCGAGCGTTTCAAAATCGGCTCTCCTCGCCCCATTACGAAGCGTGAACTTGCGGAAAATTTTGCGACAGCCTTACTAATCAAGATGTCACAACCTTCCTTTGTCCCCAATGAACTTTGTATCTAGCGTAGGCATCTTCTGATATGCTGGGACAGTATTCGAGCCACAACATAAAGTTATCAGTGACAGCAGACAGACAAAGGAGAAGAAGAGGCACCTAGTTTGAACACTGATTTTTTCACGAAATCCTTCGACGAATAATGTATAGACTCGCAACCATGCACTGTTATCCATTTCCCCGGAAATAAAAACCATTCTGCTGGAACCTTATGGGTAGCCAAGAAGAGCGGACTTCCAGTCTAACATAATTTCCGTCCAAAATACACGGTGTGAGTTTTATGTGGAAGATTCATGCTGATCATTCGATGATCAAGGTGCTGCTACAAGCATCACCCTCCTTTGTCCATGTGGCCATCATCTACTTCGAATCGACCAAACAAATGTGATTCTACCGAATTCAGACAACCAACTTAGGCACTCATATCATCAACAGGGACGAAAATATCATTGCAGTTTGCACGATGAATCAGTGAGGATTGATGTTGGTAGAAAGTGTCTTTCTCAGTGTTTGAACTGCAATCTGTGTGATTATACGCTGGAATTACAAACAGGTACCGGCAGTAACAATGAATGGTACCAGGCTTGATTGAGCTGGATAATTGAACGGCAACGCGTGATCAGCCGTAGAACTGAGCTTAAATCTCACGCCCCATATACACCAGGAATCCTGGATTCAGGATCAGCCAGAGAGTAGAATGTGATGTAGTTGAGTAGGCCCAGCTGGTTCAAGTTGTATGACCAAAACTGAGGCTTTTATGAAGGTTCCTAGGACACAAAATATGTTATGGTAAAAAGGGCATGAGATCCGAGTGAGCAGTGCCGGTTTGTCGGTTTGGACATTGAAAACGTCCATGTGGAAAGGTTATTTTGTTTGGTATTAATGCGCGGCGGGTTGGATAAGATCAATCAAGTAATCCTGCAACGCGTGTTTGTAGAAGAGTAGGACATCGATGGACACAGAATGATGAAAACAACAGATAGTTCCCAGTTGGCCAGGCTGAGAAAGAATATAAGTTGGCGTCATCATCATCAACATGGACAGCATGACATCAGTGTTCAACACCGGTGCTTTACTGCCGTACAACCATGATTTATTTGAAAGCCTTATTGTGAATATAAGAATAAATGTGGACGGAGGAGGGACTTAGTACTAGCTTACTACAATCATTCCGAGGTGCCTACGCTTCCAGTCAATCATTCAGGCAATCTGGATAGAAACTGACAAGATCGCCACTGACATCGGTTAGCAGCCATATCTTGCAGCGCCTCCAACAAGGCGCAGTGAGGATCACGCACTCCCCATCCTGGAAGGCCAGTAACACCGACAGCACCCAAACGTTTCGTGATTTCATTCATACCTCTCTGTCAGGTCAAGGGTTGGCCACCTCTCTGTTTCCGCCACTCTGAGTTGGGCACGGAAAACAGCACTCTCCTCGGCAAACGATGGTTAGGCATGCGCAACACATGTCCCAATCAACGCAGCTTCTGGTGCGGGACACATTCTTCAATGGAAGTACCCGTTGCACAACCAAAAACTCGATTTCTAATTGCCTGGTCAAGTATACGCCGACA
>SJOL01002716.1:115242-130813 GCA_004794785.1 Opisthorchis felineus
TCAGACTTTTGAGTCAAAGGCTCAAGGTGGGGTACCTCAACTAAACCCTCTTCTTCGGCGTTGGCAACCGGGAAGTATCATTTGCCCTTGCACCTCTTCGCTCACCGGCCTTCTCCCTCACTCCCTCCCAACCCATCGTACAATGCAGTGCAATTAACCCATCTGCCAATCCCCTAGCCACTTCCGTGTCTCAACCATCGCCCAGAGAAATAAATCAAAATAGTCACCTACTAACTTCAAAAGATCTGATCCAAGTTGCAGCCCGACAAGGGTCGGGGTAGAAAAGTTGAACTGGAAGTTGGATCTCTAAACAATAGTACGGGTGCCAGAGAACACAACACGTAGTTGTGGTCTAGCTTGGAACCCCGGATAGATTATTTGTGAGATGTTAGAGACGAAAAAGGCCAAGGGCATGCACGAGTTGCGTTCACACCTGCGGTAGACTGCAATAGCTTAGCGGTTAAGGGAAAGCAGTGCACGGCTGAACTACATCTAAAACAACGAAGCAGCGAGCTGGAACTTACCTGGATTTTCACAAACCACGGCTGTCAACTTTCGCCAAAAGTTTTCACTAAAACAACAGTGAAAAAGGTCGCGGAGCAGCTTGTTTTTGTGTGGTTTCGACCAATCAGAAGTGAACTCTCGGAGGAAGTGCCCGTAGAGGAGGAGCGCCGGACACCGCAAATATCCGAAACGACAGGGGACTCGTCGTGATCCACCAGTAGGCATTGAGGTCGGAAGAACGGGACCATCCGCTTCGGGCCGTCCTCGAGCATAGTCAACATCCGAATGACACATGTGCTGAGCACAAGGCAGTGAGGAGAAAATGACAAGAATAGACATATAACGGTAGCAAACTATTACTGAATTCTGTATTATGTCATTACTTCACAGCAATCTTTGCTCGATTTCCCCCTTTTGAGCCTTGGATTTCCAACGGTCACGGCATGGGATGCTGAGATACATTAATTCATTGAATAACTTTGCACTTAATCAACGCCATTGCCTGAACTAATACTCATTCGACAATAAGGTACTTCCCCAGTGGGAATGACATGCTTGAGGATAATTTTGAAAAGGAACGAAGATGGAATTCACTTAAAGGAAACTACTCACTGAAAACTCTTCGATAACCCACGACCAGTTTTGCCCTTCTTGGAGCTCATCAGGTGGGCACAGGCCCCAAGTACCCGCCAACCTTATGTTCCACTTGAACCACAATTGTATGAAATCCGATAAATACACTCACTTTTTGACCAATTTGGTTTTAACGGCCATCGAAGAGTTTCCAACAACCCTACCAGTAGTTTCCTTCAAGAAGATATTCTGCGGTATCTGTCTGCCGTTAAAACCAAATAGGCGTGCAAATGATGGTATTTGTTGAAAATGAAATTTATTTATAAATAAGATTCGTCCCATGTCCCTGTGTGGTGTGCAGGCTGAAGGTCCGTTTGCACTGGCTTGGCGACGTCGAAAACTGAGCCCGCAACCGTGGAACTAGGACGCTTTCCGTGGTCCGGTTGAACGTTGCACACTAGGGGCACCTCCTCATTGTCAGTATAAACAAAGCCGGATGTTCCAAAACTCCCATCCCAATTGTCTGGACGTAGCACATTAATCATAAAGTTGTTGAAAACTCTTCGAAGAATCTGGCGGGATTCAGATGGGCTTCCCGCTGAAACCAAATTAGTGAGCAAACGAGAGCATTTGGCGAATCCCATCTGTTGGGGATATCAATATCCCTACAAACTCTGTATGTTTGTGTGCTAACGAACTTCCGGCATTTTTCAAGGTCAAACTAAGGATATATATATTCAGTGTCACTTTTCTGAAAAATCGCCTGTTGTTCGGAGCAGTAAAATTGTGTCCAAGGTTTCGTCTTCTTACTATTCCGCTGTACTAGGAGTCGGGATCAGGCAACATAGCTGGGGATAGAATATCGTCACAGTCCGCGCATATTATCGTTTGCTCGCTGCGTGATCGAAACGTAACATATTTGGCGACGCAAGATGGAGGCAGAACAACTCGAAGCAATGTTTGAGCAACAACTGCAACTCATCAAAATACTTACGGAGCGACTATCAACTACATCTTTGGCTTCACCGGCTGCGTCGAGCGTCCCACAGTCGGTTGACGGAATCGCTTGCAGTATCAACGAGTTTTGCTATGAACCCTCGGCTGGCATAACGTTTGATGCTTGGTTTCGTCGCTATGAAGACCTGTTCAGGGTCGACTTTGCAATTCAAGATGATAGTTGGAAGGTTCGCCTCCTGCTCCGCAAACTTGGACCCGCAGAGCATGATAAGTACGCTAACTATATTCTGCCAAAGAACCCACGTGACTTCACTTTTGATGAAACGGTCCACACGCTTTCACAAATATTCGGTGAGCAAACGTCAATTTTCAACATCCGTTATCGATGCCTGAAGCTGGTGAAAAGTGACGCAGACGACTTTCTCACATATTCTGGCATCGTGAATCGGGAATGCGAACGGTTCAAACTCGGATCGTTAACGGAAGATCAGTTCAAGTCGCTGATTTTCATATGCGGTCTACAATCCCCGAAGGATGCAGAAATCCGTACCCGACTCCTCAGCCGCATCGAGCAGGACCCATCAATGACGCTGCAGGCCATCACCTCGGAATGTCAACGATTGCTCAACCTGAAGCATGACACCGCGATGGTCCAACTTGGGGGTCATGGCGGTTCCGAAGTTCATGCAATCCATCAGGCTACGCAACAGCCTGGCCCTGTCAATTCCGGCCCGACCAAATCGGCCTCACAGTATTCTGGTCCGACGCAAAACAAAGACCCAAAGAAAACACCACCTTCACAATGTTGGCACTGTGGAGCCTGGCACTTCGTCAGGTTCTGTCCCTACAAGCAGCATCGGTGCCGCCAATGTAAGTCCGTGGGACACAAAGATGGGTATTGTCAGTCACGAATGCATACGGCCTCTGGTGTCTCAAAGCCGTCATCACGAGTCCGTCCCAAACCGAAATCGAACCCTGTTGGCTCCTCTCTCAGTTTGCTGGCTACTTTCCAGATCAACACCCCAGGTCACCAAAAGTATCTCACGGTCACCGTCATTGGTCATCCAGCCAGCCTGTAGCTGGACACTGCGTCGAACATTACCATCATTTCGGAGAAGCTTTGGCGCACGCTCGGGCAACCTCCGATCAGACAAGGCGCTCGAACTGCTACCAGTGCCTGCGGTGGAGAGCTAAAACTTTCCGGTGAGCTCCAATGCTGTGTATCTTTTCGGGGAACTACATTTGTGGGGTCGTGTTATGTAACGGCAGCTGAGCTGAACTTATTGGGTCTTGATTGGTTCGATCGCTTGGGGTTAGCCGACATTCCAATCAGTATCATTTGCAATACAGTTCAGTCTTCCACGGCACATCCAGATCATGCATCCGACTTCATCAAGCGATTTCCAGTTGTTTTCCAATCCGGTCTCGGTCAGTGCACTGCGACACAAGCAGTCCTCCACCTCCTGCCAGGTGCTACGCCAGTCTTCCGTCCAAAGAGACCAGTTCCGTACGCTTCCCTCCCACTGGTAGATGCCGAACTTCAACGGCTAGAACAACAAGGCGTTCTGTCCCCTGTATCCTACTCCGCCTGGGCAGCGCCGATCGTCGTGGTGAAGAAACCCAACGGTGACATCCGCATATGTGCCGATTTCTCAACCGGCCTAAATGCAGCTCTTCAGCAGCACCACTATCCACTGCCAGTGCCCGACGATCTATTCACTGTTCTGAACGGTGGGAAGTTCTTCGCGAAAATCGACCTTGCTGAAGCGTATCTTCAAGTTGAAGTCGCACCAGAATCACGCCCACTGTTGACAATCAACACACACCGCGGGCTGTATCAATACAACCGTCTCCCGTTTGGCGTCAAAACCGCCCCAGCAATTTTCCAGCAGTTGATGGATACCATCCTTTCTGGCATTCCAGGTGTGGTCGCATACCTGGACGACGTGCTGATCGTTGCTGTTTCACCCGAAGAGCTTCTTGATCGGATCAATACCGTATTGCTGCGCATTCAGGACACTGGCCTCCGCCTCCGTGCTGAGAAGTGTCAATTCCTCCTGACAACAGTGAAGCATCTTTGTTTCATCTTCGACGCCTCTGGTTATCATGCTGACCCGGAGAACGTTCGAGCTATACAGCAGATGCCACCTCCTAAGGATGTCCCATCATTGCGTTCCTTTTTGGGGTTAATCAGCTATTATTCGGCATTCTTGCCTTCGCTACACGACATTCGACCCCCACTAAATCAATTGCTTGGAAAGGACGTCCCCTGGCGTTGGTCAGAAGAATGCGAGGAAGCATTCTGCAAGCTAAAGGCGATGCTCAGTTCCGATCTGCTACTGACCCACTACGACCCAAAGCTACCGATCGTTGTGGCAGCTGATGCCTCTACTTTTGGAGTCGGTGCCGTCATTCTGCACGTCTTCCCAGACGGATCGGAGAAGGCCATCATGCACGCGTCGAAATCACTAACGCCAGCAGAACAGCGTTGTGGACAGATAGAGAAAGAAGCTTTGGCCTTGGTGTTCGCCGTCCGGCGTTTCCACAAGTTGTTGTACGGTTGCCGTTTCACCCTACTTACCGATCATAAACCTTTGCTGTCTATTTTCGGTTCAAAGAAAGGTGTTCCCGCACATTCTGCCAACCGCCTTCAAAGATGGGCGCTTATTATGCTGGGCTACGACTTTGATATTCAATATCGTCGCACCACCGACTTCGGTCAGGCCGATGCATTATCTCGCCTGATCAGCAATCAGCCAACTCACGGAGAAGACACAGTTATTGCGCAGGTTGCTTTCGAGGACGCAGCCGGCCTCCAGTTGGTCCAGTCTGTTCGTGCATTACCCGTGACAGTGACAGAGGTTCAACAAGCCACCATGGCTGATCCGACGCTTCAGAAGGCGATCCAGTTCGTGAATTCTCGATGGCCTCCGAACCTCAAAGATGATTGCCTTCGACAGCTCCTTCATCGCCGAGATGCATTGTCGGTCGTAAACAATTGCTTAATGTTTGGAGATCGCGTCGTGATTCCTCAATCTTTACGCCATCGAGTTCTCCGTCAGTTCCATTCTGGGCATCCAGGAATAAACCGCATGAAGTCAATAGCTCGCAGTTACGCATACTGGCCGCACATGGACCAGCACATCACTGATTTTGTAAAACGCTGCTCCAGATGCCAACAAGCTGCCAAGAACCCGCCACATCAACCACCGGTTCCCTGGCCGCGACCTGAGAAGCCTTGGTCTCGGGTCCACATTGATTACGCAGGACCGATACGTGGCACTTCCTATTTGGTTTTGATTGACGCTTTTTCCAAGTGGCCAGAAATCATTCCGGTGTCCTCTCCAACAACATCTAGTACGCTGCGTGTGTTATCCAACATTTTCAGCTAGCACGGCTTACCGGAGTCCATCGTCCAGACAATGGTTTGCAGTTCACCTCCACTGAGTTCCGTGAGTTTTGCACTCGACATGCTATAACACATGTACGTTCACCACCGTACCACCCGCAATCGAATGGTCACGCAGAAAGGTTCGTCGACACATTCAAGAGAGCCTTGCTTAAAGCTCGAGGGGAGGAGACATCCGTCGAAGCCCTTCAGAGATTCCTGTTTGTGTACCGAACGACCCCGAACGATGCTTTGGCGAACCACCAGTCACCTGCAGAGGTACTCATGGGCCGTAAGCTGAGAATTGTGCATTCTTCCATGTTGCCCACACAGTCTACTGAGTCAAGGTCCATACCGGTGGCAGCTGGAGCTCCATTCAAGGTGGGGACGCCCGTACTTGTCCGTGATTATCGCCCGGGACAGGATGCGTGGATTACAGGTCGTATCCTGCGCAAATGCGCTAGTGTGATGTACGACGTGTCGGTTGGTCAAGACACCTGGACCAGACATCAAAACCAACTCCGCTTTAGCAGCACGCCGGAAACTTCTGAGCTGAAAGCTGATGCAGTTTCGAAAGAATAGAGTGTGACCGGCAGCTCAGTGCTTGATCCAGCACTTCTTCCCAGGCGGTGGACAGACCGATGCCGCCGCCAGCTGGAACATATACAGGTTGACCCACGTCGAGCTTGTTACTGACTTTTCACAAGGGGAGGTGTTGGGGATATCAGTATCCCAAAAAACTCTGTATCTTTATGTCTAAGGATATGTATATTCAGTGTCACTTCTGAAAACTCGCCTGCTGTTCGGATCATTAAAGTTGTTTCGTCTTCTTACTATTCCGCTGTACTAGGAGTCGGGATCAGGCAACATAGCCGGGGATAGAATATCGTCACAGTCCGCTCATATTATCGTTGCGCGCTGCGTTATTGAAACATAACACCACCTCAGTCATTTTTCCTAGTAAGTGTTGCCGGTGTGATTCTTCCTCAGTGTACAATTTTGGAACATTTTGTATCTGCGAGAGTTCTCGGAGTACACTTCTGGGATACAGCCCATCGCGCACGGGCAATAATTAGGATCATTACTACTAAGACAGGCCCGTAACCGGTTAGTTGTGTGCCGCTCACAGTCAAAGTCGAACTCAGCGGAAGGTGGTGCCACTTCCAGCGAAGACTTTCCAGGATAATCCCGTTAGACAAAGCGATCCCCATGAGAACGTGGTCACACAAAGATCACTTGCAACATTCCCAAGTTACCACCTTCTGGAAAAAGTCAATTTGAAGGATGTTACAAAATCCTGATTCGTGCGAAACGGACGAACTGCTAGGCTGACTGACCTCTGACAGAACAGTCCCTTGAGGCCCAAAACTGCGATCCTCGAAAAGAGGTCAACACTCAGGAACCTAACTACATTGTTTCCTATGGTAGTCTGTCTTGTTTACCGCATATGAGTGCAACGAAATTTATGCACTCCACTTTGATTGTTCGACCTAACCAAAGCGGTTTGATTGTTGCTGCGCAGCTCTTATTGCCTACATGACATGATCATCCCCGTGATTGCACAGCCTCCCGGAATCCATTCCGTAATGCCCAGTGCCAATGTGGCGCTTACTATCGACAGCTACAAGCGTATAAACGCATCGCGAACAGGTGAAATCACAGGGGTGAACGACAAACTCCATTGTCAGATTGATTGCCGGCAGTGAAATAATGTTAATAATAATGTGAAATAATAATGTGAAATAATGTTAAATTAGTATGAACATTTTCCTGTGAAGTGCCGGGGTAAGAAAACGTGGACGAAACGCCCCCAGATGCAAAATGACACAGCGAAAAGTCAATGCAGTTTGGACGCCGAACAAACAAATGACGGCGGAAGAGGGTACGAAATTCAACGTCGATAAATCCATTGGCAATGAAGGATGGCCAATAAAGTTTGCAAAAAAAGATTTGCCGTCGAATCACGGTTAGTACAGTGTGTGTGTGTGTGTGTGTGTGTGTGTGAATCTGCTGGTATGTATGGTACGTACGCTGGGTAATGGATATGTAGGTGAAGTAGCTGGTAGTAGCATGTCGGATTTCTCAACGAAAAAGCTTTGCAGCAACAACAAGCTTTGCAGAATTTTCGACGCAGCTTTTTAGTTCTCAGAGAAACATGGGGATTCATCATCATCATCATCAGCAGCAGCAGCAGCACCAGTGGATCATCATCGTCGACAGCACACCAGTGTTCAACATTGGCGCTTCAGGGCCATACAACCATACCTTATTTGAAGCCTTATAACTTCTGTGCTGAGTTAAACCAGGTATAAAAAGAGGTCTACTACATGTCTGACCTCCAAAAAGCCCAACAAAGTAGGTCTACAACCGCAAGTCATCGACTGGCTGAGTCCGGAAAGACACCATCAGAAAACAATTCTGCCTCGGTATCTTAAAAAAAACATTCGGCACCAGAGCACATCAAAGAGTTCGGGACGCATCTGGAACTACTGATAATCGGTGTGACGACTTCAATCCAAGAAATCATCTTACTAAAACTAAAGCCGTGGGTATTGGACCCGTTTAACTGAGTTTAAGTTTCTTCAGAATAACTGTACAGTTTGCGAGGTGGTGTATTCACTTAAAAAAATCGTTCAGCTGAAGCACCCTTTCGGTGCCCAACTGCCATGCCACCAGAAGGAAGCACGAGGGCTGGGATACTGCCAGGTTGCCCAAGCCTAGACAGGGGAAGTCGAGAGGCAGAGGTCGGGTTCGAACCACGGACCTTCCGGTCCGTAAATTCGCGCTCTAACCACTGAGCCATTTCATGTCGGGGAGCGATTTCAGCAGTCATCATTGTTAACTGATTTTCTTTGGCAAGTTACTGATGGAAGTTGAAGAAAGGGAGAGGGAGAACAAACGTTGAAGACTCCCCTCGAAATCACAGTACAAAGCCCATGAACCCCAAACCTCAAGTTCTAAATCATTATCAGCTGTAAGAACTGCGCACATGTTATACGGAATGACCTAATAACGCAGGCATACGTGTGAAAGTAAGTCATGAAGACACAAATTAATCTCAAATAAGAACAGCTGAATAACTCACGTTAGACAAGTGGCGTTCCAGAATTCTAGTGGTAACACATATTGGGAAGTCACAAGCTAATTCTTTGAATAACAGACCTGTACGGGCATAAACACATCAGCATACATAAACACACGCTTACCAATCTTCTTGTATGTTTCACAGAGTTGTGATACGTGCTTCGAACAGGTATCGTACTGAATTGAATGAGGCTCGCGAAAATTTCGCAGTAGCAGGCACCGACTGGTGTTAACAAACACCTCGATCAGAACTTTCAACTGTGACGAAGCACGACTTAGAGAAAGCAGGTCGTCCAGGTTTAAGAAAGACAACACACGGTGGATTATTTCAACAGGTAGCTTCTCAAATGCACCCAGCAAGCCCACTCTTTCACGTCGGATTGGGTCGGACAGAGTTCGGCGCAAACGTTTTGATTTTCGAGTGCTTCCTATCCGAGGGCATGTCAGACACCGCTTCATTTGAAAGCTACCGTATAAACCTGAAAAGTATGAGGTGGGCAAATTATCAGTTACATTGAGACATGTTAGGAATGGTCACCTTATTTCGGACGTCTTGAAATGCTTACACATGGGAGTTCACTTAATATAAGAATTCGGTGAGTCAACAAAATGCATCCATCCATTCAAACGCCTACGATAATCATTTTTGGTTTAGTCGGGTATTCGCTTGCCACGGATAACCATGTACCGACTTCTTGCGCTTCAACGTGTCAAGGTTTTTGGTTCACCGATACGGCAATAGCGAGCGGTTGGGTCACGCATTGGAGGCGGCAGCTATGATGTTGGAGCATTATGGACTACGTGACTGGCCAATTCTTACCAATGTTTAAAACTACTAACCTGCCCCCGCCACAATCAGATTAGATCTTACCATGGTATGACGTTTTGTGCACTTTCACGATCCATTGAGCTATACCGGGAGTGTCCGCAAGACTCACAGTGTATCTCATGCCGGGTTGGTCAGTGGTTAAAGGTCATACTGACACGGTCACCCGGCCCTCCAGTTTTGGAGTTTAGAACATGTGTGGCACTTTGTTTCTTAGAAGTCGGGATACTTTGATGGACTAATGGTACCCAGCTGTCTTGTGGTGAAAATTCTGAGCAAAGGAACTTGAATGAGGGTCTTACAGCTACAAGCTCATCGGTCTTGCATATAATGAACTGACTAACAGAAGGCTATCAACCATACCCGCCGCCTTTCAGTGCTCGCTCTACTGTTTCTATAACATCTTTTAACATATGAACTCTAAAGTACATCAGCCATTAGGTTGCCTTGGTGCACACCCTTGATTCTCTATTGATGGATACCTGTGGCATCTCCGGAGCGCGAATACGAGATCCAAGTAATCAGTCCTAGAGCAAGTTCGCTGCATGGGTGCTACAGACTGAGATTAGGCAGTGGGTTCGGCCGGCATTGTTAAACCTCCCAAATTCCAAGCTGAAGTTTTCTCACTTGACCGAATACCACGAACGGTAGCCTGTGTTTCACCGGCCGAAATCCTAGCCATTCTGTGAATGGTTCTGTATGGTTCCTGCCTATGCACCAAACAACTACAGCTCTAATCCAACAGGAGAAACCCTTCGCAAGGACCTCAAATATCTCTACGTGGAAGTTCATGTGATCACTTTGATCAGTTCCGAAAACCAACAAGACTCTCTTGCTCGGAGGCTCCAATTCACGTGTCGTCGAGATCATGCCCTGTGATCAGGCATTTCCGGATGTTATGGAACCGGCACTCTGAGCAGTTTGCCATCACCAACACGAGATTTTGCCTAGAACAGCAACAAACCACCACATAAGCATGCCTACATAGCTGCTACTCCTCTACTCGATTACGGTACCGTTCGCCAGCAAGACGCTCAAGAGGTGCGCATCACACGAATTATGCAAGAAACTTTCTGTGGAACGTACCACCAGCTTGTCCAGACGGAGCATAACATCCAGCTTCGTACGCCAAACTACGCCAGCCGCAACAGCGAACGCGTAAAGATTGACGGGAAACATCTAAAAGATTCGAAAACCAGGTCGATGTACTAGTATCGACTGGCCTCCAGACTGACAGCCTACAATCCACCGAGCCTGTTGGTAGAAGCGTAGCACAACTTAGATCACCAGACAGTAGCAGTTAGTTAGATCAGACAAATGCGTCCAGGACGCGCTGACTGGCCTGATGACAATAACCAACGTGCAAAACAGTTGGCAACTAAAAAAAACAAAGCGCTTGTCTAATCGATTGACAATCTGGACAGCGAGATCAAGAAACAAAAGTTAAAGCTGGCCCGAAATGACCTGACTCGACCGCATCAAGGGAGAGTGGTGAAGGATGCGAAGTGAGTAGATCAAGGCACTTGCTACTCGGTGGTGGAACAAAGAATTTAGGACCCGCTGAAAGCCATCTGTGGGCCAAATATCAGGCCGGCCTAACTCTACAGAATGCTGACACGGAACTAGAGCGGATGTCCTCCGCAGAAATTCTGCGTATACAGAGCGACTACTTCAACAAACTTCTAAGCCACCCGACTGGATTGAAGTGAACAGACTACCTCACTGCAAGACGAAACTGTCCATGAACCTTTCTCCGACTATCGAAGAGATAGAGCGGTCCGACATGCACTTATAGAATGGCAAGTCAGCCGGCAGTGAAGCATCAATGTCAACACTGATGTTGCTGTCTTTGATGATGGGGGAGGCGTGTTTGCCGTACAACTGTTTATGTACAGCAATCTAACAATGGAGAATGCACTTCTTCAGTTTAGCAACAGGATGTGACAGGAAGAGGAAGCAAGACTCTTAAAAACTATAGATGTATTCGCCTGATGAGCAACGCTGCCACATTTCTGACATGAGCGATACTCAACCGCTTAATAACCAGTGGTCGAAGCACACATTCCAAAGAACAATGGGGATCCCTTGTTGGTTGCAGCACAATAGACCTGATATTTGCTACAACAGGGTTTCAAAGAGTCTCGCAAGACATTGCCAGTCGTTCCATGTCCTCTTCAGTGACTTCACTAAGGCCTTCGGCACCATCAACAAGAGAGTTCTTGGACCTTCGGTTCAGTTTATTTCCTCAGCTTTAAACCATGTACCAAGGGTACGTTGGTTCCAGATGCTACAGTTTCAGTCACTGGAAAACGGGAGTGTGGGGGGACATTGCCAGGCATTCGAGGCGACGTCACGATCGGTTAGTTCGGGGACCTGGACAGCTACGCGCCGAAGATAACAGCTTTGATGGACGAGCGCCACTGACTGTATGATTCAGCTGTATCTGTCAGTGTCATTAACCATTAATGAATTGAGCCCCGAGGTCTCCATCTGGGGAGACGATAGCTGTCGATCCGACTGATTTCACTGGTTAGTTTCCATACTTTGTTGCCAGGTCAGAGACAGTCCACCTCTCGGTCGCTTCTACTCAGCACAGCGCTAGGTGGAGACATTTGCAAGGCAAACGGTCCTATTGCATGCGGAGTACAAGTTCTAACCAGCGTAACCTATGAGGCGTGAGTAGCTCATCTACCGTGGGAGAGTTTCTTCTTACTAAAACCGTCTGGTGTGCCTCACGATTGTTAATCTCATGTTCCCACCACACTGTCCATATTAATGGAAGCAGCGACGCTGCCTTCCCCCGAAGGACGGATTAGAAAAGGTCGGTCCAAAAGCCCGTCCGCCCTCGACCGGTCGCTCCTTCCTTTGTTTTTCAGGGCCGCGAAACCTACCGATAAATTGCTTAGCAACCGAGAGGCTGGCAGATCCGGATGTTAGACGAATTTAGCAGAACTGTCTTCTGGAGTCTCTTCCAGCTGCTCCAACGTCAAACGCGAATTCAGATTGAAATGGAATCACCATCTTTGCACAGTGCTGTCGTACGGCGCTACCAGGTCAACTCAAAGACTGGATATCAGACAGAACAGTGATACTGCCTGAATTTCGGAGAAGTGTCTTCACCGGTCCCGAAGATAATTTGGTCCAATGAATTATAGGACGTCAACTGAAGGTGAGCGCGGGACCGGGGGGACTCGGAGTGCAGTGGAAATCGAAGAGGCCCGGAAAGCCGAAAATGTTCGAAGATCATTTCAGTTGATGCACGAGGCCGGCCCCAGGAAACCGCCTGTGAGCAAAACCAACGAGGATCAAAGTGGTGCGACCATTTTGAATAAAGAACGCCTCGACCGCTGGGTAGAATACATCGAACAACAATTCTAGTGGCCAATCGCTGCCACTCACTTAGATTCTACAGCTCAAATAGAGCCCTAAACGGTGAAGCTGAAAAGACCCTGCGGCCTCGGAGGTTTATGACTGCATATGTCCTCTCCAGAGCAAACGAGCTCCTGGTCCGGATGAACTCCCATCCACATTGCTCAAAGATTGGGGTGAAGTCCTCAGCCAGCGCTTGTCTGATCTGTTCGCCTGTATTTGGGGAAGAGAGAATGTTTCAGACAGCTGGCTAGAATCAATGATATTAGCCATTTTCAAAGGGGCTTCTGAGTCGGGTAATCACACGGGGACCAGCTTGACGCCGGTAAGGAGACCCTTGGCTTCACTTGTCCTTCGTCGCCTAACGGCGGCCCGTGAAACTGACTTGAGAGAAGTAAGCGGGATTCCGGCCTGGTATAGGTTGCATCGACCAAATCTTTACGTTCCGTCAGTTGCTAGAACAATGTCACATGTATAAACGATCCATAATTTTAGTTTTCCTGAATTTTCAAGGCGCATTCAACTCGGTTGACCGGTCTGTTCTACTTCCCAGCAAGGAATGCCTCATAAATTTGTGAACATACTAAGTAGTTTGTAGTCCCAGACTTCCGAGCTCGTGAGTGTATACGCAGATCCCTCTACACAAAGCGGTGTCCGCAAAGCGTGCCGATTCTCTCCATTCCTATTTGATTTCGTGATCGAAAAGATATTGAAACGAATACTGGAAGGTCTCCAAAACCCTGGTGTCTAAATAGTCTATGACGGAAACCTTGTCGATCTGGAATATGCAGACGATACCGTTCTGGTTTTCAAAGAGAAGACGCGGGTGCTTCTGGATAAATTGACAAAAGCCGCCTTTGGCACAAGTTGTAATTTCATGATCTTGGACATGCAGAGTCATAGTTCGTGTAGGTTCATGTCGGCGAAGCCGTAACGAGGACGTTAGAAAGAAACTTTTCGTGCAAACAATAACAACCACTTAGGTGTAACACCTTCACCCTTCTCGTCTGAAAGGAGCGCAAAGGCAGAGATACTGCCAGATTGCACAAACCGAGACAGGACCAGTCGAGATGCTGAGCTTGGGTTCGGACAACGTACCATCCGTTCAGTAAGTGGTTGCATTAACCGCTGAGCTGTCTCGAGCTCGGTTGTGCAACGAGGACAACACATAAAGAATGTGTCCATCACCACAAGCTGCGTTGTTCAGGCCATGTATTGCGCATGCCGAACCATCGTTTGCGTGCTCAATTCAAAGTACTGGAAAAAGAGAGGTAGGCATTCTTTGACCTGACAGAGGGGCATGTAAGATATTACGAAAAGTTTGCGTACCGTCGGTGCGACTCGCCTTCCAGGATGGGGACCGCGTGATCTCCACTGCACCTGGTTGGAGAGGCTGGTTGCTAATCGATATCAGTTGCGTCCTTGTTGTCAGTTTCTATCCAAGTCGCCAGCATGAGTGTCTGGAGGTGTGTGCACCTTGAAATGATGGTGGTAGACTACCATTAACTCCTTTTTTCCATCCACTTTTTCCCTTCTTCACAATAAGGCCTTCGAATAAGTCATGGTTTTACGGTAGCCAAAAGTGGGTGTTGAACACCGACCTTATGGTGTTGGCAATGACGATGACCTGTGCGGTTCAGAAGGCACCTGTTCTGCACAGCCATATTAGGTGTCAGACGTGCATACCGTACTTTCTGCGTCCCCAGCCAGACCATCCTCTTGCAGCCGAGCGGGTCACACTATTAAGTCATTGATTCCGGGGAGGGTTCCCAAGAAAACCCTAACAACCTCCTTCTCACGGTTATGACTTTGGAGCTTGTGTGCAACCCGTCCGTTTGGTTGTTGGTAGTTGACCACTGGGAGCAGCAGAAGGCCTTTCGGGATGGACGGCGGTCAAGCCATCGCCATAACTACTGACAGCACACCAGCATCCAACAACGATGTCCCACTACTGTGGAACGGCTGATGCTATTACCACAACCTCACAAAGAATTTCTTGTTGTTTCCTCTCATACAAGCTGCACCCGTTCAATAAATACCTCAGTTTCGAATGTTTGGTTATACATCGTCGCTGCGTGACGCTTTTGGTATCACTGATTTCTGTCGACAATATTCGCATAACGTGCGTGTAGAAACCGTGTAGGTCACCGGAGATTACATGAGAAAAACGTGACATCTCAGGCAAAGACGGAGTGCAACTGGAACGAACACATAAGAACACTGTTTCAGTGCACATAAGCCAAAGTAAAGTTGCATTTGTTATTAAAATCGTACGGAGACTTTCATGAACCTCTCATAGGTCACAAAAATGAAAAATCGAAAAGTTGTGGTAATAGTGATATTCCTGTGGAACTATTATTTGAAAGCCTGATCGTGAAGAAAATAATAAAACTGGATAGGAGAAGGACTAGGTGCTAGCCCGTCCAAACAATTCCGAGATGTCTACACCATTCATTAATTCAGGCGATCAGAAGAAAATCTAACGAATGGGCCAGTGACAGTGGTTAGCAGCTATAGCTTTCAGAGTCTCCAACCATGAAGAAGGACGGTCACGCGGAACCCATTGTCCGATTTAAGTGGCCGAACACCACGTAAATCTGACGCGCGTCGCGAGCAGGCTGCGCACCGAACGAATGCATGTTCTGATTGGTCAGAATTAGACTGAACTTGAGGCGCACATGAATGGCCAAAAAACGAGTCGCTTGCAGGTCCAGCGGCAGAGCGAGCTCTGATTGATCGAAATTATGAACCCAATGGCCAGTCAATTTCCATTACCCGCCGAGTGGTGGTTGGAATGGATACACTGGATCGAGGCTTTCTTCCAGGCATCCCGGTTGGATTTGTTCGCAGCTCACTAGAAGTAAACTGAG
>SJOL01002716.1:132751-150148 GCA_004794785.1 Opisthorchis felineus
AAAAATATGGCATCTGATATGAGTCCCTCGTCCTTGGCTTGGGTTAAGCTGTCCATAAATACGAGCATGTTTGTCACGCAAGAACGGTTTGGGAGAAATCCATGTTGAACTGGAGATATCAAGTTGTTGAAGGTAAGGTGGTCTAGGATGGCTCGCTTCAGAATGCGTTCCATTATCTTGCATGGCACGCTAGTGAGGCTCATAGGCCTGTAGCTGCCAGGCGATAGTCGGTCACCAGTTTTGTAGATTGGTGTGACAATCGCTTCCCTCCAGGAACGGGTAAACAGTTGAATAACTTTTGAATGCGTTATACTCCACGGACCCAACTAATTAGATGGGTTTTTCAGCGAACTTCAGCACAACACTGTTTTTGGGAGGCTTGCCTTGCGTTTACTATGATGGTGGAGGGTTACTTGATGCATTACGCAGTGGTGATGCGAGTTTGCACCTCTGTGGATGTTCCTCATTCTCAGATATGCGCAACTAATCAGTGGGACCTGCAGCGTTTTCAAATATCTGCATGTGAATCACCAACAACGGTATCTTTCTTGTTGGAAATAATGACACTCCTTAGCTGGAATACGCCATAAAATGCAACAACATTGTCGGAAAATAGGGCCTGCCATTGCTGTTTATTATTATGTCCTTACGCGTTGTCGTTTACCTTGGCGATTCGTCGCAACTGTTAGGCCCATGACCGTGCGCGACGCTGGTTATGAGACCTAAAGTGTGCATCATGTCCTAATCCAACGGCCAACAACGGTCCTTCATACTCGTACACGTTGCCTGTCTGCTGTACGCATGCCTGGAAAACACACCACCACCTTTGGCGAATTGTATGTTTTCATTTGCCGGTGGCGTTGTTACCAACGTAATGCTTAGTCACTCCAGTTCTCGTTTTCAAGGAAGCCATTTTCATCCGACAGAGATTCTGAGAGGAAGAAGATATGTGATCACTCAAACACCTTAGGTAAATTGTTCACAGTTCTTGCTGTTACAAAGGCAAACATCCAACTTTCAATTAGCTCCGTTGTCGATAATAAAGGATCTCTTTGCCCACCAATGTAGTGATTTCAAAGTTCAGTGATCCTATTGGAAGCAGCGAATTTAAAGTTTGAAAGGGTGTACACAAGGCAGCCGTGAGCCCAACCGGCATAAACTTGATCCTTTGAAGTCAGGGACTCCACGCGCCCTCAGATGTATAGAGAAAGATGGTACTGTGGCGACGACAGCTAGTGGGCGGGAACTTGATGTCCATTTCGCTCCTTTAGAACACTAAATCTTAACTTCACTCATTTTCTAACCCCGTCACCTGTATCTTGTAGCTTAAAGGAAAAACAACACCTATGTCGTCCTCAACATAACTCGTAGTCACCCATCACTCAACCACAGTAGCACCCTCACGAATTCGGGGCTCCGTCCCCGGACACCTTTAATCAGCTCCGGAGCTGGCGTTTGTAAGCCGGCTCTTTTATGATCTTCAGCATCCGGTTATCGCTAAAAAAGCTTCCACATCTCAGACACACAACACGCCGGAATGTGCTCGCTATTTAAGGATACCCTGAGGATCTTTTCCGTGTGCCACACTGGTTTGCCCTCCTGTAGCTCATCGTTCATGCCAACGTACTACCATCCATCTCCAATCTCAAAATCATGTTTAACCTACCCGTATACATAGGCGCCTAAGACAGCCGCTCCAGATGCGACCTAACTGTTCCTCACGATGGCGATGTTGATCTCCCTGGGGGCTGCAACGTTTACTCCATGAGTAATGCTGAAGACCCTTGAATGGTTTTCGGAATAGATAACTCATTCTCAATAGATGAACTGATCACACTCCTTAGGCCGCTACGGCTTGGTCATGTGTTCTGTACGCCAATCGATCAAAGATCAATTTCGCACAACCACCAGAGGGGTGAAAACGCGAAGGGTGAGGTCAAACAATGACTTGGCAGCAAAGTATGAAAATCATTTCCAGCAAACTCAGCTGCCATTGCCGCCTTCTTGGAAGGAGACAGCGAGAGGTACACACCAAAGGTTAGAGATATTGGCAGACGTGGCCCAGTCGCGCCCTCAATGGCACTCACACATCCGAGCTGTTACTTTCAATGCATACCTCTCCTCCCAAGCTCCCCAATGAAAAGTCCACTAACAACTAGTATTCACGCTCCAGCTATATCAGCTACCTGTTCCTATGCGCAGCTCTCTTCCAACCCACCTCCCCAAATCATCGGTGGACGAAACTGTGGCAGCCATAATCACTGTATGGCAAGTACGCAGTTCTTGCAGCTGATGATTGCCGCAGTAACAGATATCCTTCACATCATATCCAAGTATCATACACCAGCACAGTGCCACCGCTTCCGTTTTTGTCCACTAAGCTGTCGATGGACCCTGACCTCCTATCACCTATTCCCAAAATGCACCTTGTCTGCCCATGTACATGTGTTCCACCTGGTCAAGATTTTGTCTGCTTACTACCCCCAAACTCTTCCAAATCTCTCTGAACCATGTCCATCCCTTCCGCATCCCCTGGCCTCGTCGATTCTGAAGACTGCGCGTTTGGCAACTCTCCCTTCAGCAGCATGGCAACCTCCCAAACACCATTCTAACTCCATTCCCAACCCCGTACTCCACCTTCTGTTGTTGATTCAGACCGTCACTCTCTACCCTGTGCACTGCTCTCGTCAAAGTTAATTACCTTTGGATTGACGCTGAATGCACACCCAGTTAACCTTATTTCATGTACAACCAGTGCTCCCTCCCAGTTTCCTTGTATGCCAAACTTTGCTGTAGGCAATGTTAAAAACTCCCTAACTTAAACGATTGGCTCATTATTGAAACTATCAACAATTTCAGCAATTATCACAGAACTGGAGAGCAGCTTCTGTCGAGCACCTGTGTCGCTGGCTTAAGCTTGCCCTGGTCGTAGAACATATCCCAAAAAACCATCCCGTAAATCCAAAAGGTTGATTATAGCAGAGTTAAAAATGCTGTCATATGTGGAATTTAACGGAGACTCATAAAATGCACGCAGCGAAACGCCCCTGATGCAATTCGCTTTGCAAAGCCTCCATCCTTTTTTCTAGGCTGTTACTGCGCCATGCTGAGTTACACCCATCGTTCAAACATGACCCAAGACCGTGCAGCCGCGCTCTTCTCCGATCGCTCATCCCTGCATGATTTAACTGCCAATTCATCTAGGCTCACACAACTTCCACGATTAGCTGGTACTTCTTTCCGCGCAGCACGTAATACCAAAAAGCCATCCACATCCACAGTTGGTATACTGGTGCTTACCGTGGACCTCAACTGGTACATTGTTTTCTTTTGCAGCTCCGTAATCCACTATCTGAATGAGCGTTGCTGAACCGTTCCAAAAACTATGTGTGATGGCTTTCTTGACACTTTGTAGCCCTAGCACACTCAAATACATGATCATCCTACCTCCTCAGGTGCCTGTCATGTAACAGGAGGTGGCTACGAAGACACGTACGCTCCAGCCACAATTTCGGGACCATCTATTTACACGTTTGCCATTCATACCCAGGCCCACAGACTATAAGCTTAGTAGCGTAATATTTGCCCAATGAACGTTTCTCATATTTGCATACGCCCAGGCCGGTTAGCGGCCACCTCAGAGAGCCATTCCTTACCCTCTCTATTGGGACGTCGAACAGCGCTTTTAATCGGGCAGTGTGGTCTCACTAAGGTAGAAATTGTAACCACTGTTATCCGCCTACTATTTTGGGCCACGGTCTGACAGCAGCAATGAACCAACCTGCACCCACGATAATTCCAAGACTATCCTTGATCCTTGCTGGTCCTAATTTATCACGTTCCTAACTATCCTAGCAACTACAACTGACTCACCCTAGGTGTTCATGTAGGGGGCTCTCCACGGACTAAAGCACGACGTTGTAATTTCGGCCCCGCGACTGCCCTAACAAGTCTGACGGATTGCCCGTAGTTCAACATACCTCCACTCTTACTCGGCCGAGAGTGTTAGACGCTAAAGCTCCAAAGATCTGCCTGCTTGCACTGCATGCAAAACAAGTACTTCCTCACACGACACTATCAAGTAGTCAATACACCGATGAGGTTGAAACCTTGTGGTGCACCCGACACAGCGTGTGCTGACCATCATAAAAACACCCGCTGACCTTGCTACCCGCGATAAATCCCTTTGGTTTTCTGGTGGGACGCTGCCTCAAAGACGGGAAACAATTTTCTTACATAGGTCGCGAATGAATGCTTCGTTTTGAGTTTGCGCGGACAAGGACGTATATTTTGTTCCTCTGCCCTTCTGAAATACTTATAGATCCAACACAGGAGAAAAAAGTCAAGAAACGGAATTTTCCTCTTGATTTCCCACCGTCTTCACGGAAACGATGCTGAGACATTGCAGCCGTTAAAAAGACGAATTCCGCACCCAAACTAGACCTTGAGTACGCTTAAGCAAACCATAATGAAACTGTGACAAAATGAGGAGACTTTAAGTTTTCGAGTACATAAGTTCAATCGCTGAAACTTTATGTAAAGTTTCCTTGGTTCGAACTGTGCTTTAAGAGAAATTTTTCTTGTGTCTAAGGACTGGGGTTTGCTCTTTTCATTCAGCCAGCCCTGCTTACATGAAAGACGCATGCCAAGAAATGCATAGCAACGCTCTTCAATTTTTCTGCGCCAAACAGTGAGTTTGCCGACTAAGAGATTCGATTAAAGAAGCATCCCAAGGAACTTTGAATTGAGATCTAGATGCGGAATAAACAACCGTTGGAGGAAGGGTATTCCATGCACCAAACACCAGAAATGAGAAAAAAATGTCTTCTAGTAAAGTGCGCGCTTTGATTTTGTATATCCTCTTAGCGTGTTCTCACAATGCAATAGTAGAAGTACATGTTTGGAAAGAGCCAGATACTTAAACCTTTTCGTACACAGGTTCGGGAACATTAAAGCTGGAACCGATCCACCTATGACGGAGATTATTGCACTTCGTGAAAAATTCCGTAAAACTTTCATAAAAAGTGCGGTATTGATCCTCCTTTTTCTCCTCTGAAGGCCTTTTCAAGCCGTTGTTCCACTTGACATAATGTAGTGGGCAGAACAGAAGCCGGGCACCAAAGAGAGAGTTATATTGCCACCTACAAAGCACATCACCCGTTCTGGAAGACGAGTTCCGTCGAAAGCAACCAAACATCTAGCAATCACTTTCATAAACCTCCTTCAAATCTGCTTGTGTAGTTGTGATTTGGGAATGGAAGGCGGCACACTCTGAGCCAAGCACTGGGTCGGCATTGCCGACCCTTAGACGCATAACACATATGTGCGGAAAATTTATGGGCGGAATAAAACTTTGTACGCCGAAATGCCGCATTTTGTTGAATGTATACTCAAACCAAAAACCCCTTTAATCTACTATCATTTTGTCTCGATTTGTTTGAATTAATCTCCCTTCTAAATTTTTGGCGCGCATTCGAATTTGAATTTGCCGTGCTTTGGTTTCAGAAGTGTCCTAACATATGCTTGTTGAGAAATTTGGGGTTGTATCCTTTTCATTCTTTACGGCGCTTGAGAAAGTGTTGAATGAAATCATGAAATGGTATTCGTACGTTTATTCCGTAGTAGAAGCAACAACGCTGTTTTGCGTTACGAACGAGTGCACTTTGGGTGCAATACACATTCAGCAGGCAGCCTGCAAGACAAACGGAAAGTCCAAGAATCCTAAGGCTAGTAAGCTGAGCATGTTTCCTAATGGGAAAAAGTACGCGAAGTGTCCGCTGTTCAGTGAGATTTTACATAAGGAGGCAGGGGAACCATCTTTCGGTCACCTCTCATTATCTTGAGCGCAATCATAAGGTTTCCAAGTTTTTTACGATCGGCTTCCGGTAAATCGACGGCTAACCAAAGAGAAGTTGGGCGCCTGCAGGGCCATGCTGAAGTATGGAACGCCGTCGTATGAGGTGCGACAGTTTGTGGCCAATAAATTCGGCAAGACCCCCACCACTCAGGATATATACAACTACCGCCGAAAGTGTCGACCAGCTCTGTTGAGTAGGTGCCACATAGTCGGGTTTTATTGTAACATATGATATGCATTTAGTCCTGGCAAAACTTTGAGAGACCGGACGCGTGCTTATGCTGCAGTCAGGGGCAGGTCACTATAGCCACATATGCTTCTCCAGATGGCAGCAGACAGCGCTATTTCGACGCTTCTCAGATGTAGCAAATGTCTACGAAACGCAAGCGACAAACCGCCTTGGGTAGGATTTTGTAGACCACTTAATATCCGGCCTGTAGATACGGGCTTTACGCCTTCCATATCACGCATGGCGTTGGTACCGGGCGTCCGGGTATGTGTGCCTTCGTCAAGAGCAAACAGTTTGCTCCTGGGTGTAAACCGTTTGGCTTATTCAGGAAAACGATAGGCCAGCCGTCTCGTGTGAAGCCTTTTGTCATGGACAAGTTGGTGGCACAAATGAGGGCAGAAAGTGTAGCGTTCGGTTGCGACGTAATTTTGCGCTACCTCCATATTAGAAGAATTGCCAGGAGGCACGTAGGTGTCATATAACGTTGATGTACTTTTGGTCACAGACACTCTGCGAACGGCCGGCGAATATTCCACCGCATGGCTAGCCTGGAAAATGTGTTACAGTAGGTTTTTTGTTTATCATAATGCGAGCATACAGATTCCGGCAAGGTCTGCAAATGCTGCGCCGCTCGGTCTTGCGCTTCATCTCTTATATTACGGCTCACTAGTTGTACATCACCCGAAATGGGGCTGTGCACGCACAATCCGGGATCGTCAACTTTGGCAATGTGGTCAACAACCGTCTGGAGAATGCAAGCGGCCGCCTAAGAAACTGGGTGTATCACTCACACTGGAGCACGCCATAGAGAAGTTATACCAGCACGCCGAGCGGCTTCTGTGAGTATAGGAGATGCATACGTCATATCACTGCGACCAATGGGAAATCCTGGACAGTGACGGCTATGTTCTGAACGTTTTCTGTCGAATGACTGCGTATGTATGTTCCCTTGTTTTGAGGCACTTAGGGCCGCGACCGCCAAAGCTGCACTCTTGTAGCGTTGGAACAAACAACACGGGATCAATCTACATTACCTAATTGATAGCTCCTGGTGCAAACACCCAGGTGCTCCAGGGCGGTTGACACCTCTGCTGAAGAATGCACGTGTGCTTTCTGCCAGGCGATGGGGCTCCACTAGATCCATTTGTTCTCTGTACTTGGAGACTAGTCAGTCCCAAGCAGTAAGTAAATTTGTTCGTAGATGCTTTCCTAGGTTGCTTTCCCATCCACCAACGGTGACTGTGGGATTACAACCTACCGGAACAATTTGTAGCCCTTACAATTGTTCCCAAGCAACTGTCGACAGCTTTCGATGGTCTGCCTAAACGAATGAACCGAACGGTGGGTAAGCTTCTGGGGCTGGAACCCAGAAATTTCGCAGGCATCATTAGGGATTTGATTGTTCCGGAGCAAATCCGGCTGCGTCAAGCCTTGAAGTTTGCAGCTGACGACCTGTCGTTGGTGGTTGAGGATACTGCAACCCAACCCAGGTGAAGTTCTAGGGACTGTGTGTGTACTGGCCGACTAGTACCAGTAACCGGTGGTGTGCAACGGATCGCGCATCATATCACGTCGACCGTTGTGATGGTGAACCTGGTCGCACTACTAGAACCAACGCGGTAAAACCCCAGTTGTAGGGAACGGGTGACGATGATTTCGTGTGCCATATGCAAGGCCCTTCAGCTCCAGACCCTTCGTCTGTTGATAAGACCTCATTCATTTCGTATGAGTCTCGTATTCCTTGAGCCATAATAGTTAGCAGGTACCAAGCTGCAAGAACTCAGGCAATGCGAATCATCTGTTGAAGATAGCGTTGCGTTAACATGTTTACGGGAGATTGTCGCCAATAAAGTGCTTCCCTTATAGGGTAAGTATTACTCCCAGTTTTCCAGCCGACTGCCTCACACTGATACTCCAGCAACCTAACTTGTATCCTCCACTCGCATTAGGACGTCAACAGATCAGTGAACACTGCGCACCAAGATCATAAGTTTCGCGGACTTACAAGTGTATTAATCAAAACGACAAATGAAATCCAAATTTTTGTCGTACAATTTGGGCATTCGACTTTTTCCGGTATAGATGGCGCACGTCATTGTGGACCACCAGCCGCATGTTAGTCGTGTGCGTCAGCTAGGTTTGTTCAACCGTCAGCTATTATCGACGACATGGTTGTCCTGGCGTAATTTTCTAAAAAAACTCTGCTGTTTACCAGTAAACTTGCATGGGTCATCAACATCTGCAGGCCTTAAGTTCTTCCAACCCCCGACTAATGAACGCATCTTCCGCGATGGTCGCCCGGAATAGCAATTACCGAGGTCCTGAACACATAATTCGGCAGTCCACTAGTCAAGCGGACAAGAATAGCAAAAATTATTTACAGGAGTGGCACCCCCGGATATCCATGCTCCGCAGAAATACACTCGCTTTCCAGTTACCTAATGCAGGTTCGTTGCACCAGCCAACGCGCGCTCTGGGTATGAGGAAATGTTTATCAAGGGCCAGGGAGCATCACAGGCCCTCTGCAGAAACATGTGACATATCAGACCCACCTCGTACCGCACCTTAACACTTGGGCCCCTGAATATTTAGAGGTATTCCATTTATCAGCCAGAGGTGCTTCAGATGAGCACACGCAACCCCAGCCATAGTGATCCCCTTAATAATCTCATTGGAATGTGTGTGGCTTGCTTAGTAGCTGCATGTCCAAGACCATGACCCCCAACTTTAGGGGTGCAAAACGCATGCAAAATAATGCGAATACCTCCTTAAATTCATCTAAAACACTAGTTGCTCCTCTTTCTATTCGAACATGGACATATGTTATTTGCATATTCTAAGTCAGCAAAGGGTTACGGTAAACCAGCGTTCCAATGACCTTGTTCCGTCTGTCGCTTAATCTCATCGTCCATGAAATTGAATATAAATTGAGAGCTTAGGCTTCTTCATCGGAAGTAACTTTTATGCGCAAGCTCCCGGACACGTCTCCATATTCCCTCATGTGTCAGAAATTCTGATACTACAAAGATTTTATTGAGCTGCCAATTTTTTTTGGCGGGTTAGCAGGTGAGTAACGTAGACCAGTCGCTGATGTCTGATGTGCCTAGTAAATCCAGAAACATCAAAATAATGGGTTGATTTACGTACGGCGTCTTACCGAAACCTAAACGAGTGTGAAAATGCAATCAGGCTTCCACACTAAAAGCCCGGTGGCACTCGGGAGAAGGAAGAATCCATAATCAGTTGTAGTGTGCCTCAGTTTCACCGTCAAGGGCCCTTGCGGATCTTATGAGTCAAAATTAGATGTCTACAAATTTGTATCTCAAGTTCCGGGCTCAGCCTCCACAGAGTCCTTTATTAAAGACGGCGGCACCTGATTTTCCCAAAAGGCGTTTTTCGGCGACCAGCGACAAGGTGATGCCCACATTTCTTTGCTTCTTTCATGTCTTTAACCAGCCGAGTGCATCAGATTTCCATGTCTGCGCGACGTCGGACGATTCGTCGGGACGAATTATGTGCTAGAACAGCAGGCACAGGGAGCATAAGATTCCGCTGATCTATCTGATACCCAGTAGTTGAATGGGGTCTGCAATGGCTTGCCACAGGTGAGACTCCCTTATTTTGTATAAACGTGACGACTTCGCCCCGGTGTGAAATAACGTCTGACTGTGTGTGGCTTAGGAGATGGCTCAGGAAGCGAGTCTGATGAACGTCAGTAATATCAAGATCTGTGATCTTAGTCGCCAAACAAGTTTTCCTACCTTCATGGGGCCCTAGAATCAAACCAAAAAACAACTTCGGTCTAGCATAGAGTCGAAATTCATACGATTCTTACAAAATGGGCTGCAACCAGTTTTTGATCCACGCCACTGATGACTGACGGTGAATAATTTGGGTTTGTAGCCTACAAGTTGCTGGAGCTTACTATGTAAAAGACGGTTTCGGTTATTTTTCAAGCCCGCACAGCCGAAAAACAGTGTGCAATGAGCATACAGCTGAAGCGGTCGCTCGCCATATTCTGAATGCACCTGGTCTAATCTACGTTAATTACTAGATTAGATCCAAAACATCCCTAATCTACAGTGATGTGAGACATCAGTGGACGCGACAGTCGCTTTTGTACAGTTCCTCCAAGGTTGTTGCGAGACAAAACTCAAAAGATCGACTGTATTACGGACGCCTAGTCAAACACAAAACCCTCCGTTCGGTGACGCTGAACGATTCCGAACACTCTGCTACGTGCTACACCGGTCTTTGAACGGCCTGAAGTGTGCAGTTTAAAGTGCGTGGAGAGTGACGGGGAAGTTAGCTGGGTGAATGTTCTCGGATATTGAATTTTTTCTGTTGATAAACTGCAAACAACAGCGCCAAGCAAGTTCAGTCCCAACGAAAAAGCGGCTTTTTGTTCTACCTTATTCCTGGTAATAATGTTAAAAGAAGCCAGTTTACCCGAGTTCTGATGTTTAAAGACTGATCCAAAGGTATCCGACAATGAGGGCACTAGCCGATTTGTAGGTGCTGCGGTTAAGGCTGTTGCAAATCATCCGTCAGTCTGGCGGATGGTGCTTCAAAAGGACCATTTGCAGCGGAGTTGGTGGAGTGGAGAACTAAATGCACTTTGATGTAAAAGGAGGGGTCTTCAGCCACAAATGATTGGTCGTCCCGCTTTATGCAAAAGTGGAGGCTACACACCTTATGACCCCTGCTTGGTTGCTGATATCCTGCGGGACTTACATGCAGCTCCCCGCGTTTTCTTAGATCTTTTCTCCACGCTGCCATATTTTTTCAATGTTTTTTCTAGAACAGCTGCTTTAAATGTGGGGAATCCGGCGAAATATAGGAATCTACTTGCGAATCAATACTACAAAAACTCGTGAAACGGTTTCCATTTCTATCTTAACGATTGTACCCGCAAGCTCCCTCCCAGGACATATGAAGAAACAGAACTCATATGATAAGGAATCACATCGTGGCGGCGGGAAGCTGGACAAGGGCGCAGGCTATCCAAACCGCAATTACGTCAACAGATATCTTGTAGCCTAACGGATAAAAGGTTACCCGATCACTCATAGTAGGGTACAAAACCTAAACTTGTTAACAGATACCAAAACCTTATCGCAGAGTTGCAACAGCTGCTAAGACGGTGCCTTTTAACGAGAATGACGAATAATCTCTAATCGTGGTGGCCCTTTCAACGAGGCACAGAAGACAATTAGTGCGGGCATGCCCAACCTTCCATCACTAGTAAATCGTGGGGCAACAAAATTAACTTATAATGAGAAGAGAATAGCCAGGCTGTCTCGATGACTGATAGGCAGGTCGGTTGGTTATGAACAAAATAAATGATCATCAAAAGTGGGGGAAAATTGATAACAAAGCTGCTCACCGTAGCGTCAGCGATGAAAGCAGGTTACTTGTCGCATACTCAGTAAACAGTAGAGTGTTTGCTAGCATAGCGGTCAGCTGTAAAAAGGTCGTGGATATCACTTAATGAGCCTGCAGCTGAACCAGTTCAGCATGTTGGGAGTAATAATGGGCAAGAATTGTTGGCTGAACACCCTCGTTGTGGAAAATGGACCATACGTTCGCAATCAGCGAAAGCTTTTTCCGGCCATGACTTTACTCTTTGCTAGTTCTACTTATTTAAACCTACTGCCGAGCACTAGGTACAATATAAAATCTTGGCCAGCAGTCGACATACATTCCACAGTATTATACAGCATGATACGTGACAACAATGTAGCGCATTATGCTTCCTTTTTATCATTATAGCACACACGTTCTCGAAAGCTTCTGACATTTTTCAAATTGACTAGGCATCATGTGTTTTTACCGCACGTGAGCCAGGCTGTTTTGGCTGGGTAGCATGAGCATTGCCAATTGTGTTTACCCTGGATAAGTAACTTCGCAAAACCTCAACTGACAGCTTGAGGATCTTTTTTATTTACGGGGTTTTTTAATAGCAATCTTATAGACGGAAACCAGCGTGGCATCAGTTTGAGTTACATCTCGAAACCGACCTAGGAATGCATACTATTGAGCATCATTTGCTAATGGTAACACCGCTGCCCGCAAGCCCGGCTTACTTAGTTTGGGGAGATATCAAGTAGTTTTCCAGGGGAATCAATACCCAAGGACGTAGATCATAAATAATCAATGGTATCGTTTGCGTCACGCACCAATTAGTTGCAGTTCTGTGAGTAATGTTTATATCCGAACGTACATGCACCTCCGTAGAATTTGGTGAGCGCTGCGGCATGCGTTCATCATGATAATTTCCCTAAATGAAGCTTAACGAGAATCGAAGACCCATGCTTCCTCATTTGTTTAATAAGCAGAAAAAACATGGAAAAAGTCACATACAAAATTAAGCGTTCTGTAAGTTTCTCGTCAAAAGGCATACCCTAAAAATTACACATTCTGGTTGCGGAAATGTCTACAAGACAGCCATTTCCAGCCCTTTCCATTTTCCAATAAAGTGATGTATTTCAGGTTTTTGCACACCTAGTCTTATCTCATGCTACCTTTGACCTTGGACAATTGCTCATTCAACTATTTACGTGCACCAATGATTCGGGAAATCACGCCAAGCATGAGAATTTATGATCGTTTTGATTCGCCGGATAATGGTGTAGCGGTGTACATTACTGACGAGGCGTGCGGGTAATGTCCAATCCGTTGGCTAATCTCCACCATCTAATCTGGTATGAGGTGGGCGTATCTACGGAATGAATGAAACCGCTTTGCAATGCTCGCCTACTGTTGTTTGGTGTTCAACGAGCGTCCAGCGATTTTAAAGAGGACGATTGAGTATTTTTTCCAAAAAACCTGTGCACATGAGACATTTACCTTAGTGTCAAATAGCATGTAACCACCTAGTTCGTGTTTACTAATAAACAACTTCGCAGCGACTGGCGGTCCTCTTTTACTGGTACGAAACAAACATTCATACTCTTGCCCCAGTTGACAGCATTTGTTGGAGAAGCCACACTCAGAGCACACTTTTGTCTCCAGGCATGCAGATCTCAAGAATTCGCACATCTATGAAAGAGGCAAATGGACAAGTAAGCATCAGAGGCTGAAAGAAATCAACGTAACTTCAGTTTGGTGGACCAAAAGCAGCTGATCACACTATTTCCACAGATAAAAAGACGCCTGACTATCTGATGCGTCAATGGTTTTTGAGAAGCCCTAAATGCGCGTTTGTACCAGCACAATAAGGAAGCAGTGATGCTCTGCATCAATTATGAGCACAGTTTGGCAGATTTCTCTCGTTTTCCGGAGAAAAAGGGTTGATCTCGTGCCTTATCGGTGGCTGCAAACAATTTTCTCTAGTCTATCCTCTTTTATGGAAGATTTGGAGAGTTAGCAAATATAATTCCTTTTGAGTATTTAGCCATCAGATCCAGGGGATCTCACTCTGCAAAATGATTGGTAGTTTGGGGATTATAATTTTGTAGGGGTTCTTACGATAGTAAGATAACAACTGAATAAACAAAAATGCCGGTAATCAGCAACGACTTTCCGGGTTTTCCATAATACACTTTTCTACTAGCAGTCTCCACCAGTTTCCAACATATCTGATTGATTTGCCAAGTTTCTTTTAGTGTTTTGTATATTTGACAACGACAAGGGCATAAACAGGACGGTGGTTTGGGGCTCGTAAACATGTAAACTTTTAGTAGAATTTAAGCCAAGAGAATGTGAAACGGCGGAGTGAAAAAATTTGGATTCAATGAGCTTTAAACGTAGTTCAGTGATATAATTCTCCGACTCGCCTAGTACAAATTGCTGTAGATTTGGGAATGTAAAAATGTGATTACAAAATTTGTTGGGCGCAAAAGTGGGCGGGCAAATCCTTTCATTCTTCCACACTGTCTTTCAGTGATACGGTTGTAATTGATACCGTGATTGAAAAAGCCTCTACACAAGGGGGTTGCATTGTAGAGGTTGGTGAATAGTGGGAATGATGGCAGGACTAACGATGACATTCGGAAGCACCATCCACTAGGTAATATTGCGGCGGTTGTATTTCCAAAACATGCTTGAATTTATCACTTTGTGTGGAATTCTTATGAACAGTGATTTGAAAAATTATGAGTACCCAACTTTCCACAGCTTTAAAAAGCCAAAATAAATAATACTTTGCTGCCCTCAAAATATTGGAAGGCGCTCACTATGTGACAGTTTAGCCCACTATAAAGGCAATAACTCTGGGGGGAATAGTAAAACTATCATTTGCGGAAGGTAAGGGATGTCATTCTGGGTAGTAATGGCTGCCGAGGACGGACAAAGATTGGTAAGGACTCGTCAGTTGCTGTCTTCCTAAGCTACCAAGAAATGCATTTGAAGCCACCAAGATGGTAGTAAGGCTTGCCGTAAAATGAGCAGTTAATGATTGTTTGTTGCACCACTAGTTGAGCCCAATAGGTGAAAAGCATAAAATGGTTAACCATCATTATATTCCAACGAAACGAGCACATAATTCATGGCCTTTGGTGTAAAAGGGTAACGGCTGCGGCTGTGCTTTGGAACTCCCCTATTTTCTCAACTGGCTGCCAAAGAAGAACGGCAGACGTAGCTTGCATTGTTTAGACGAATACCGGAGGTGGCAGCTCAGAATGCTGCAAGTGTTTGGTCTATGTCTTGGAAAATGTTATCAAATACGCTACCATAGGTAGAGTTTTGTATTTCAATGAAAATGCCTGTGCAATAATTCAATTTTTGTGGCCTGTGTGACTCGCTCTGGAGAACATGTTCGTGACATCTCAATTGCTCGCGGAGAGCAGAATAGGTCATAAGGCTCGTACCACAGTATATAATATTGTACCTATGTCAAGCTGTTCGTTTTCGATTTACCGGGTTACTGTTCGTACTTAAGAGAAAACATGATCGTACTTTCCACACTTTTCGGAAATCCCCATTGATGTTTCTTCTTGAATGCCATTAAAGTGAATGGCAGTGATGGCGAACTTGTTGGCGTATTTAAAGCAGAGTAGCAATGCCAAAAAACAATTCGTTAATTCCTCCTGTGAATCCACGGTGACAAGCGGATTTTTCTTTTGTGCTGTGACCATTTATGAGTAGCGCAATTTGCGCCCGTTTATTATTACGCCGTTTCGTCTCCCTGCTGCTTGTTCCCCTGACTTTTGCTCCTACTTAGAGTCTGCTTATTCTAAAGTAACTGATGTCAATATTGTGTTACCAGTCCGTCTTTGCTTGCAAGTTCGTGTCAGCTCTGCCTATTTTGAGCACCGACGCTGACTAAAAAACGGGCTGACCGGAGGTCAATCCCTGTCTCCCTCAAACGCTGGGCAAGCAAGTTTTTCGCTACACCAACTAGACGCCTCGAGAGACCCTATTTTTTGTATTGCCTGTATGCCACATCTGCCAGATTTGTTTTAAACGAAACGAAGTGCGCAATTCGAGTTTTAACGTGGCACGAACTGCTGCATGGCGCCGTCAGCCAATGACAGCTCCTTACGTTCAGAACGTACAGATTGTTTTTTGCGCACTCATTTCTCTATACGGCCAATTTACACCGACTAGCTGCCGGTATCTTTACGTTTGTGCATCGTTTGGTACCCACTTGCTGTTGCTTTCAGAAAGACCTGCTGCGTCACTGATCATTTTTCTGCTCCTGCCGATTGCGCTATCATTGTATGTTGGCTTATTTTACGATGTTTATCAATCCGTGTATCTGGAGAGCCAGTTCTTGACAGTTCTTAATACACAATATACTGCCTTCGTCCGTTCCTATTGCAAACTGGAAATGAACTGTGTATAATCTGATAGCCGCAATCGCCCTGTGAGATCCATATCTGCCCAGATATTACACTCTTATTAACAGCAAAACAATCATCGAATGCTGAAAATGAATAAACGGTTGTCACCCGAAAAGTGCTTTCCTTGAGAGTGCTGTTGAATAACTGTTGTGGGACAGAAACCACTGATCTCGTCGATTGTGGAACTTCGTACCATTATACCTTCGGTGACAGTGCGGTAAGGAGTGGGCAGCTCAGGCCAAAATACTGTGAAGAGGAATGAATGCTAGTGCAACCTCACCAATTTGGAATGCGTAGGGATTACCTGAACTGAGCCATGAATTGGTTGTCAGGGCGCCCCGATTAACCGTTGAGCAATGAATGTCGCTAGAAACATAAGGTAACGGTGGACAGTAACAAGTGCAATGAATTAGATAAGAATACGTCTTTCATGCTTGAAAATAAGCAGTTGATGCATTGTCTCGGGATACAGCAGGGAAAGGAGGCTTAAATCTAAGACGCAGCTTATCTCGATTTGTGTGGACTTGGGTAACAAGAGCGCTAAATAGTGAATTAGGCAGGCCTACCTTATTTTCGTCGTTTTTAGACTTAGGCCAATTATCTGTTGGAACTTTTGGATACGATGTTAGTTATTAAAGTAAAATTTCTAGTTATTCCGGGGCGATTATTGTCATACGCCTGCAAACTTTTCTACCCTTTAAATTATGAGGGGAGGTTGGTTGTTTAACACAAGTATGTTTTGAAGGGATTTCAGCGTGTTTCATAGGGCCACTGGAAAATTTTGAAGTGTGATAATGTGTGAAATCGGATTCAAAGGGGCTAAACCTAAGTTAATAAGTGTGGACGTAAGCACGGGTAACATGACTGCTACTACACGAACGAGGCACCAAGATATTCACAGTGTGGTAGTGGAAAAAATTTGTGAAAGACAAAGCTGTTCGACCCTTTGCCGATTTGTTCAGCCCGAGGAAAGGCCAATGATAAGTGGGCTGTTTAATATTTTGGTATAGCAAGCTGCAACCTGGATGGTCCAAGTTTCACACGATATGCCGGACTGAAGTATTTGAGTAAATATTGAGACAGAATGTTCTCCGGCAACTACAGTGGTGCAAGTAAAAGTCTCCGGAAACGATTTTCATATAGGAAGGTTATACGAATAGTTGACTTGAAACCCCGGCCATAAAAAGAGCATGTGATCAAGATAGTGTTAAGCAGGTATCTTTTGCGTCTCTCCGACCATCTAAATGTGTATACGTTGGAGCGTGCAGGAATTGCAGAACTCTGATCAAGACCCGCCCTAGTGGGCAGACGGTAACTTTCAGACAAAGCTAGTTGTGGGGAAGGGGACCCCTCAGACCCTAAAATACGGAAAGAAATTTTTATGTGCGAACTAATATGCATCCTTTTCTGCTGCAAAATTGACACATTTGCCTAGGTGGCAGAGTAAGCTTCTGAGATCTTCAGACCTGAGTCTAACGGAACGAGTCCGGTGTATGAGAGTAAGAAACAAAAATACAAAGATTTGT
>SJOL01002724.1:9418-32414 GCA_004794785.1 Opisthorchis felineus
AGCGCTCGTGCTTCCTTCGGGTGGCATGGCAGCTAGGCACCGAAAAAGTGTTACAGCTGAACGAATTTTTTATATTGCGGGAAACTTGTGAGGAATTTCGCTGAACTGGCATAACCATTGGATGAGACGTCTAAGAAAGGAGCCCAATTCAACTGAACAGCTGTTTGTCAGGGAGAGGGCTTTAAAAGAGCTTAAAAGTGCGATGCTGAACAACACAACGTTAGTCTTCCTGTATTTCACGTGACCATTTCACATTGAGGCGGATGCGTGAGACGTAGCTATGGTAGGGATGCTAGGACAGTGGGTATACCTTGAGCGATTGGTAGTCGCATGCGCGTCGCGAGTATTGAACAGTGTGGAAGGAGGTTACTGGACGATGGAGAAGGCAGCCGTATGCATAGTCTGGGCTTTAGAGGAGTTTAAGTCACGTATATGGGTACGGGGCTTCTCGATCAGGGCGGGCCATAATCCGCTGACACCCATGCTCGATGAAAGATGCTCGTGAAGTATTAACGAGGTTGCACCTGATGTTGCGTCTGGTGGCGAGTTTAAACGTGAGTACGTCACCGGGTGTGCGAATCGTTTCGTTCACGGCATGTTACTCTTCTTTCCTCTTTTTGACTGATTTTTGTTATGTTTTATTTTGCTTTCATGCTGTATCGTTGTATGCGCCATGTTCTGACACTTTTCGCAGTTTCTCGCCTCTTTTATCGCATCGTTTTGTTTGGTTATGGCAATGATTTCCTATGTGAATCGCTTAATGGAACCAAGTTACTTTCATTGGCGCGTGCAGCCCCTTTGCATTCCTCAGATCCGGTCACTGTTCTTTTGTTTTACCTCTTGGTCGGGTCTTGTGTTTCAAGGTCAAGTGAAGCGTTCAGAGGCTGGTACTTCAGCGTGACGCGACACATGAACCCTTCTACAAGACTTGAGTCGTTTGGGTCGTCTTGACATCCCTTCCAGGACAACTATCCTTGGCTGAACAGTTTGGCGCAACCGGTTCAAAATACCGCTCATGTTCCTTTACGTTTACTCCCGTGGATTCCATATTCGGGACACAAAGAATGGAAACTACACTCATCCGACTAACTACGCAATCTTAAAACTGTCCGTTGTGGAATCTCGCAGCTGAAGTGAACCTTTGAATCATGCGGGCCAGTTGTCATCTGTGATGGATACGGTTAACCCCTATTTTGATATTCAACACCCTATGGGCGCGAATTTACTGACCGGAAGGTCCGTGGTTCGAACCCGACCTCTGCCTCTCGACTTCCCCTATCTAGGCTTGGGCGACCTGGCAGTATCCCAGCCCTCGTGCTTCCTTCGGGTGACATGGCAGCTAGGCACCGAAAGGGTGTTGCAGCTGAACGATTATTTTCTTTATTACGCTCTATGGGTAAACAAAAATATTCCAACCGAAGTGATTGGATTCATCTCTTTGACAGCGTTGAAGATGTTTCTAATGTGGCTAGGAGGTCCGAAAAGTCCTGGGTGGGTGCAAATTGTTCCCTAGAATGACGGAAAATACAGTCCTGTGTCACGTGGACACCCACAAATTGTATGAGGGAGAATATTTCGACGTGAATACACCTAGCGCGTTTGTGGCAGTCTGGCATTACTATCCCCGTTTGTTCTCCTCTTCATTATCTGAATAAATGGACTTGGTTATACAGTTGTTGTGCACCGGTGCTCTCAGCTAGTATTGCTGTCATTTGTGGTGAGTTTGGCTGAATGGGTGATAGATGCACGAACCGTCACACTAGGGTAAGGTTGAGCTTCTTCGTGACGGTAGGAAACTGCGGTCAAGTTACTGAGAGTTTCCATCTGTGCTGCACATTCTGACTATGGAACTGTCTTCATTTCAGCTGGGGTCGGAGAAATTCGGTTTTCGTTCACGCTATTAGCTCCCACCTTCCCCGCTGGCTTTCCTGTAGGCTAGTCTACTTTGGTCACTACCACATTTCCTTCTGCTTCTATACTGTACTTGCTGTCAACTGGTTTGTCCTTCGTAAGCGCCCAGACCCTCCGTCTTCACGTGATCTTCCTCACTCAAAATGGAGAAAATACCTTTGGCTACAGCACCTACCTCTAATTCAATCAATCTCGGAACTATGAGCAGGGATGGGGGCGCAGTCAGTGTGATTCGACCAAAGAAACAGCGGAGATACCACTTGTTGACCAAGGAAAGACTGAGAGTGCCGAAGAATAGTTTCACTAAAAAGTATGAATACACAAAACATATGCCTCTGATCAACATCAGTTCGGATGACGAGGATAAGTAAGTCGTGTTGCCGATCGACCAGGGTTTTGTCCAGTGTAAGCGATACGATTGCTGCATCTAACTACTTCTGCATAGTCATAGTATTTATCTTATTAGCCGTTGATCCTCGCTTAGGACTCCCTAAGTACCAAACCATGGGCTTGGAAGTTTAGCAGGTTTTAAGGTCTTAAAGAGGCTACTTTATCCTTACTGGAACTCATGGGGTCGGTTTAGCTTGCTTACTCCACATCTGAGTGTAAACACTTGCAAGCTGTCGACTTTGGGAGCGCCCCAACCAACAGTGACCAAACGATCATGTGTTCTATCCCTCTGCACCCACTTGATCTGTCCCACTAAGAAGGATGGAATGCTTTATGTGGCTGAGCTTTCCAGGCTCAGACCGTATCTTTACTGTATGACGTCTCTGTTATCGTCAGAATGTTACATTCACATGTCTGAACTAACTTCAAAGTCCTATAGTTCTGGGTAATAGCGCTAGCACAATCGGTTTGTGGTGAATTCCTTTATCCATGTAATCTAGGTTGTTGAAGACACGGAAAATGCTGCAAGCAAGTTTGTCGCTGCACCGATGCTTTCTAAGAATGCGCCCACATAGAAACGAATTTTGTCCATCCCCAGGGTGATTACGTTTGCCGAGAGGGTACGACATTCTTTTTGAACTCTTTTGAGATTGATTGCTGCATATTTTTTCTAGATTTTCCCACAACAAATTCCCAGTTTGTTTGGTTACATAACAAATCCCAACTATCGTGTCATTTTTTTCTGGTCAAACTTGAAATGACGTAAATTCGTAGTCGATTTACCTTTTAGCCGTTTCGTTTTAGGCACAAATTGGGATTGTGAGTTGAATGGAGTCATTTCTCTGTTCCAATGAGCTGGCAAGGCCAGCGGCTGAGTTTGTGACCATCCTGCATAAGAACTAGTTTGTGTGAAGTGCTTATTTTCAGTGTGGGATGTCGCGGAGAAGAATGTATGTTTAAAAAAATGAAATCCTTCAGCCGGTGCACAGCTGGTGTGTGAGCACCAGATCGTCCAAGCCCGAACAGGAGCGGCCGGAAAACTAGAATTGTGTTCGAACTACGGATATTCCGACCAGTACGTCGCACAATAAGCAATGTGCTATTTCCAGATAAATAATTTAGTTGACTTCAGTATGGGCTTACATCTACGCTCTTGGTATCTCTAAAAAAGTGGGTTCTGGTGTCGTATTGATGGCACAACATATGTACACAATTTTCAAGCAGGCCAATTTGAAGGCGCTGATGCAGGGTTTCGAACCGACGTCATCGGAACGGAATTCCTCGATGTTGCTGACTGGACTACCCGACCCAGCTTGTTGTCTGTGACTTACACTATCATTTTTTATATTTAACCTTACATTTAACCGCGCGGCTGCCTTAAAAGAGCCTAATATAGTTCGACCGAGATCGTTTGCGACGTGGGAACCTGTTACTTGTTCGTTAGCCCTACCAGAAACTCAGTCAGTTTCCCGAAAAGATTTTTGATTAGTTGCTCACTTAAACACATATCCGTAAGGTCCTCGTTTCAATGGGATCTTTCTAAGCAAGATTCGATGTGAGAAATCTCTCGTTCTGGAGGGGTGGACACTGTTGGAGAGGACGATACGATATACCAGTTGTTCGCTCCCTTTGAGTCTCCGTGCTTCAGTTCATGATAACCCCATTCTAAAGAGAACAACGATTGAGTCATTCCCATTTTAGGCTCTTCTGATTGTGAGCACCTCATCTGATGACGGGTGCATTTAAGCCAACGAAACCAGGTTGGTTGCCATTAACACCGACAATGGGCCCCACGAGAGTATTTTTCTCCTTTAGAATACCCAACGACTGTGCCGGATATAGCGAAATTACTGGCCGGAATTTCCATGGTTCAAACCCAACCCGTGCATCTCGACTGTTCCTATATAGGGCTGGGCAACCTGACAGTATCTCAGCCCTATTGCGCCCTTGGATTACACGGCAGCTGTGCACCGAAAGGATGTTACAGCTCGTACGTAGGCTCTTCAAAACTTCATTTGCCTTCTGTGTGAAACACCTAAACCTGTCAGAATAAGCACAACTATGCGGAACAAGGCTAAAACTGCTCGTTTGTTTGTTCGCTGAGCTGGGCAATTTGATTGCAAACATTTCTTCACCAATCGAGGTGACATGGTCAGTGCGTTTTGGAACGTAGCGATTGGTAGGTGGTTGCTAACCCGCTACTACTAACGCCGAAGGACAGACCGCGCTCGACTTCTGGGTTATTCTTCGTAAAACACGAACAGAGCGATTCTAAATAGTCTCATATCAAACTATCAAGCACGTTTACATTGAGGTTAAGAAATTCCATTTTCTCAACGTATTCCTTAGCTTTATTGGGCTTTGTTTGAAGAATAAAAATAATAGATAATCATTCAGTTGCGACACCCTTTCGGTGGCTAGCTGCCATGCCAGCCGAAGGAAGCACGAGGGCTGGGGTACTGCCAAGTTGCCCGAGCCTAGACAGGAGAAGTCGAGATGCACAGGTTGAGTTCGAGCTATGGACCTTCCGGTCAGTAAATTCGCGCTCTAACCACAGCCATCTCGCCTCCCGTTGTTTAAACATTTGACGCGAACGAACAGGCACTTTCGAACTACCTAATAAGCTACAATTCTACTTTGGATTAACCGCGACAGTGGCGCTCTGAACTTCGTACAGATGTTACTCACAGATTTAATCAGCAGTATACGCCGTTGCACTACTGCTCGGGCTGAAAAATCGCGAATACAAACCGCGACCAATGTTACTCTCACTCACCGCTAAACGAATTTCACATTGATTTTGACGTGTAACATATCCTTTGTTCCATGGGTCGAGCCTGCATACACAGGAGGAAAATCTAAACTCACACGATTGTGAACACTACTTATCAGTTTCGTGTGGTCCCCTAGTCCAATGCCTTGGGCCGAGTCATGAGTCTCCAAACGCCTACAAGAATACTTACACATTGAAGCTTGGGTCGACGCCGTAAACCGTCATTACATATCACCACTACGATGTTTTGCGGTTCCTGCTTCTATATTTTTAAACAGGCGTCTCCTGACATCAGGAGGCTGTCAGGTAGAAAACTTTCTCGATCTTTTTTCTGAGTCTTATTTGTTATCTGAAAACTACGCACTAGCCTACAATCCGCCATAGCAACACAGAGGGCGCTGTTCTTGGCAGTTTCTTTCAGGGCCTAAAAGGATTTCTTGTCATTTCACTCTATTCGAGTTCTCCTTTCACAGTTGTGTCACAGTGAAACACTGATACATATTCTATTGTGGTATGTGGGCGAGATGGCTCAGTGGTTAGAGCGCGAATTTACTGACCGGAAGGTCCGTGGTTCGAACCCGACCTCGGCCTCTGCCTCTCGACTTCCCCTGTCTATTCTTGGGCAACCTGGCAGTAGTCCAGCCCTCGTGCTTCCATCTGGTGGCATGGCAGCTAGGCACCGAAAGGGTGCTACAGCTGGACGAATTTTTGCAGCATTTGTCCTGCAGTTGCGTGAAACCAAACCAATAAGTGATTCAATTTCAGCCATCTAATTCCACTGTTCACTATATCTAATCAGGGTCGCGAATTTGTCTTTAAAGTTAGCCACTTGTGGTTAAAATATTTCGAAAGAACCCGAAATTCTCTACCCAACGTCTGATAGCTGTTGGGTAATAATTGCCCAACTTAGAAAACGAACAAACTACAATTAAATCATTACAAACTGAGCCTTCAAATGCAAACCTGCTCTGATACACGCAATTAAAGCTCCAGAGTATGTTGGTGTTCAGTTGAGAGCAATTTAACTGCGTTACTACCGCCTTTTACTATGCGCTGTTTCGCTTGCAGACCGTAGCAGATGGACTGTATGTGCTACAAACCTCTTAGCATGAATAGACACGCAATATTTTTGACCTCAGTCATGTGGTACCAGGACGTCTGCACCGAACTACAGTCTGTGTCTGTAGCGATATTCGAACACTGTCTTCAACACTGATGTTAATGATGTTGATGAACTTGAGGACCCTATTGTTGCCTGTGTTACATGAAGTGTGGATACAGGTCTTTTTTACGTTTATTTTCAAAGAGATCGGTGTATCCTGTGTCAAGACAGGTCAGATATGAAGCCAAGAGAGAGCCCATAGGATTTCGACTTGGCTCGCTCAAGTGAAGTATATCTGTTAGGTCATTTTAACCTTATCAAATGTCTGGGACGCCGGTGACGATCGCCAAGCTTTTATCTGAGCTCTTTGTTTACAACAGAACTAAGTTTACCAGAAGCAGGAATATCATCTTATGATTCCTTGTCTTTGTTCCTGGTCACCGAAAGTTTAAGGCATAATTTCCGGTACCTAGAGCAAAGTTTTGTCCCCTAACCGTTCCCATTTGTCGTCTCTGAATTTGCTGTTATCGATACTATCTTCTCTGTTTCCATAAATTTGTCTTCTATTCTCCATTGTTTATAGTGAGGAACTAGATAATCACCTTGTGAGTAAAGTTTCCAATCGAAGTCTGAGTGAATTGCTGAGTCGCGACAACAACTCACGAACCTTGTTTTCCGAGGCTGATGAAGACGATATGTGGGACCTGACGCTGTCATTGCCGCACGAACCTCCAACCCGTCGATGTGGGTGTTTCCGTCTCCCACCTAACTGCACCATCTCCTAATCATCTCCCGTCCGTTTCTATAAATGAGCTTGCATTTGTCAGTGCATTTCATGATTTAATGCCTTTATGCTGCTTCTAGGTGATGCCTCCCCTCTTCCACAGAAACTTCTGCTAGATCAAACGAAAATACATCCCGAGTCTTCCCCTGTCGACGCTTGACATTTTTTGATTGTCCAGTTTTATTTTGCCATATTTTTAGAATGCCTTCTTTGCCATGACTGTTTTCTCAGCAATCTGACTTTAATTTTTCTACGCCCTATCTTTTATACCGTGTACAGACAACTTGATCTTCACCAGCCTTATGTGATCTCCCTGTTTCCTCTCATTAGAAACCCTTCATTTAATAATTCATATTTTTTCGCGTAGCCAGCGGGTTCACATTCGAGGGGCTGCTGTGAAATTCGTTCTGTGCGTAAATATTTTCACCGAGCCATACGTTGAGACCGTATGTGGGAGTCTCGCGATACGTACTCTTCCATAGGAATGCATACGTCTCTATCATTCATTCCTTCACACAATGTCTGCTGTGATGCGCGAATGCGTCTATCGGAGCGTCGTTCTTCTGATTTCGGCCCCATGCCTTCGTCATGGCTGGACGTCCCTGAGAAAGCTCGACAGGATCAGTTTTTCCTGCAGAGCATGTGTTGTTTAAGATTGGTCCGTCAGCGACGATCTTGCGTCTGTCTGAAGTGGAATTCGGTGTGTACACAGGAAGTGCTGATCTACACTTTGCTAGTGTGGTACAATAACCAAGCAGTATACTTCCGATTGCCTACTTAAGGGACGCTGATAGGCTAGTCGTTTCCTTACCTTGTAGAATCTGGGAAAGTACAGTGGCGATCTGGAGACACTTTCTAATTAATCGTCTTGATTATAGAGGTTCGTGCAGTAATCCTGCTCGGCAAAACTTCAAAGAGGCGACCGCCACCCGCGATTTACGGTGACCTTCATCACACCCGAATAGAGGCCAAGAAGTTTTCAAAGGGATTCTTGCGAACCTACTTGTTTTTCCGCCTATCTCAACTCCCCCCAAAATCAGGGCCTTCAAATTTGAAACATCGATCTCTTAACACATGAGACTGCTGATTTTATATCCTGTTTTCTCAGGAAAATCCGTCATGGTCTAACGTACTCTGGGAGGATCCGAAATGTTAATTCAGTTACCCTCGGTAAGCAGCAGATGTCGAGTCCGCGTGACTGTGACCTCAAAAGGCCATACAGCGACCTGGCATACATTTGATTGCGTTTTCGATACAGTTCAGTTTCTATACACTTGATGTATGTTATAGACGCTCTGAACTGAGAAAGCGTTGAAAACGCACTATGCAGGCACCCCGAACATTCGCAGCGTAAGTGAACTAATGACAACAGCCACTGTCCATTGCGATGGGTCGATTTGCAGAGTCGTTATCTTGTCGCAATATCATCTCCCCACTCAGTCTTCAGGCATGCAGGGTAGCAGAAGGCTATGGAGGAAAGCCGTAACCCTTTGTTTAACCCTCGGTAGCGACATCTTTCCAAATGAATGCAGAGCTACCACCGCTTCCAAGTATCGTGTCAGAACTACCGATCCCACCTCGACCCTCCTCCATTCTGGAATCCGCTACTTTGAGCTTGGCTACATTCCTCTCCAATGCGGAGAAAATCGCGCCAGCAACTGTACACTTATTGCGCAAACTTCTAGACGCTATCTCTGTTTCGGCCTAGATCCATTTGTTATTTGATTAACTCCTGCACGTAGCTACAATTTGATTCTAATACGGCGACTTTTTCAACCACACCCGAGGATGTCTTTCGAACACTGGAGTACAACCGACCTTGTACGGTCAGCTTCTTCGTAACTCTCCGTTCACCTCATTCTGTCTCTGTTAGCCTCTGATTTCCAATCCTTTAGAGATGCGATCCGCACGAACACAGTTCTGCCGCTCCGCTTAGTGTGCGTCCGACACCCGCAAGCTGTAAAGTACTGCCACAAGACTATGTGCAATTAAACCCAAACACGATTCTCGCATTCCAGCCAATCGAAGGTTTCACCCGGGTCCATCTATTCGGGCCGCAGTGGGTGGCCCCATCCACGACTATGCGGTTCAACCACATGGTCACGTGACCACAAATACAAGGCCTCGATGCCAGACCGGCATGAGTCATTTGCACCGAACGCGCGTGCGTACGTACGTAATTTGGGCACTGATTTGACGCTCGGTTCTTGTGGCGACTTGCGCTGTGCGGCAGCCGCATCATGCGCACTGGACAACTGATGGATATGGATCGTCTGTCTCCAATGCTACGCTAGATCCTGCAAATGGAGTGAAGTCCAGAAGGACCCGTCCAGACCGAAAAGTACATGTACAGAGAACGACGCGTCGCAAAGGTCACCACACTATCCGGATAGCAGGTGCACGAGTGGAGCTTACCGAACACGGTTTAGCAACATGCGAACAGCGGTGCGGATGTGATGATGGTCAAGGGAGGAACATCGTCGTTGGCTGGATAACAACGACCAAGCAAGTGACCATATTTGGCCAACCAGCCATCCTATCTATTTGCGCACTAGTTCTGTATGTTTGACTGACAGTACAGCCGTGTTTTTGGTCTTTTGTCCTCTCATCGCGTAGTTTGGTAGGTCCAATTCATGTATAACCAAAAGGCGTTCTCACGTCACAATAAATGCTCTTTGTCTGGCTTTCGGATACCCAACTGCGATTATATGCAGTTTTTGAAAGGGCTGAGTACTCTGTACCATCAGTCGTCTCTATCCTGTTTACCCTGTTCCTTTACGTCAAGAGGAATATTTGTTTTTCCCTACGAACTCTGGCGTCCCGAGTGGTTCTCGGCTATGCGTTCAAAGTACGAGCCGCAGAACTTGGAGGGTCTTCTATCGTTCAGCTGTAGCACCCTTTCGGTGCCTAACTGCCATGCCCCCAGAAGGAAGCACGAGGGCTGGGATACTGCCCGTTGCCCAAGCCTAGACAGGGAAAGTCGAGAGGCAGAGGTCGTGTTCGAACCACGGACCTTCCGGTCAGTAAATCGCGCTGTAACCACTTGAGCCATCTTCTAGGTGAGAGACCTCTTCCATAATATCTGCCTTCTGGGCCGACGGCGTAATCCGATCCTTTCACAAAACAGAATCCATCGGCTGACTGGCTGCAGTGGGTTTTATTTGATTCGCTTACAAGCAACCCCCACACCCGATTGATCGGTCAAATCACCCTGGTTACCGACACAAGAAAAACCTCAGTTGTTTCCGATTTAATCTCACTGAACTTTGGCCCTGAAAACGACTTCTACCTAACCTGATGTTGTATACACCGGCTGCCTCCAGGATAACAGCAACAAAATGCATCCAGATCTACAACTAAGCAAGACTGTTTTGTAACCTGAGCAGTCATCGCCTTTTACCCCTAACCCGTATTCCGGTTACTCTAAGACTGTCAGGGCATATGAACGCAACTAACTAGGGTAGCTGTGACCAACTCGAGATCTGGAACACTTACCGCAAGTCAAACAGTTGTGAGTTCTGAGCCTCAAGCGGTGTTCTACGGTTCAGTGACCTGATCCAGCCTAATAATATAAAGAATTGTTCAGCTGTAAAACCCTTATGGCACCTAGCTCCCATGCCACGCGAGGAGGCGCGAGTCATTGTGAGGTTGCCCAAACCTAGACAGAAGCAATCGAGATGGCGGGGTTGGGTTCAAACTACGGACTTTGCTATCACTAGGTTGGCGCCTTAACCACTGAGCTATCTGAAGCTCTGGTTCAGCCTGTTGGTATGAAGACGTCCAAAAGACGAGTGAGTCAATTCTTGGTCGATTTCGCAGTTGCGTTCACCACAGCAGGTAACACTGTTGAAAATTTGTTCGGTATAACCCTTTCCTCCACAAGCGCTGTTAACCAATTCGGTGGGTTCATTCCAAATGTTTTCAAAGATTTGATCCTGTGAAATATGGTAGTCGGTTGTGGCGAAAATTTTGGAACCGGTCGAGATCTCATTGTTTTCAAAGGTTTGGTGAACAATCCGTCTCAGATTCAGTTCGATACAAAAGCTTCTTCAGACAGTAGATAACTACGTTGAACGGATTCTGCGGTAGACAGAGAACCGATCAGTAGGGATGTACTGAGGTAGCTGGGATATGAGGAAGGTAGCCGCGTTTAAAACACTGACACCGTTTGGCATCCCTTTGAAGCGTAACGCATCATAACTCATGTTTTCACTGGATAAGTGAATTTGCAATCAGGTTTCACATGTGTTAATTGACCTAGTTTCCAAATATGAGGACTATATGTCGAACATGAGTTAGGAGTTCCGGAGAGAAATAGCAATATAATTTCGCCCATCATACTACTGTGACATAAGTTTGACGGATGGACGGTGTTTGTTTGGGTTGGGTTGGTTGCTTTCCGTGAGCCGTGATCAAGAGACAAAAACAGCATTTTTTTGAGTTTTCAAGAAAAAAACTCGCGAACTGGTTTACTGTTATATGTGTATTTTATCGGTCAGAAAGTGAGGATTGTTCCGCTATCGTCAAATCAGACTCATCATTTGCTCCGTGAATTCGATTTCGTTTCTCATTACAGTTGAATTTCTAGTGGAAAGCGTTGATGAGAAACAGATAATTGGTTGCCTAAAGTAGTGTGATTTCTTCCACTGGTGGTCTTGTCATCTTCATTAAGTGACTAAACTGTTTTAGGTCCACCGTAAGTGTACCGGGGCTTGGTTGTCCACTAGAGGAGAGTCGTCGAGCGCGTTGAAATCCCGACATACCGGGCATGACTTGACCGCTCGAGACAGCCGCGGCTGCCATTACTTCTGCTGTGGCTGTGTCTATCCCATAAGAGAGACCTTTGCGTATTCGCGCCTGCTTTTGTCGCTCTTCGTAGGCCTTCTGCAGTTCTTCGGCTGGATCGTTAATTTGCGCTCCGAGTAGCATAGCAGCGAAATCGTCATCATACATCTCGAGTAATTCGAGCGTGGCAGCTGCCTTTCGTAGGTCCTCGATATCGATATATCCTTTGTCCCCTGTATCCATAAGTTTGAATGATTTATGTATATCCATATCGTTATCAAGCGCCAACATGCGGTCTGTAATCAGATTTAGGAATTCCCCAAAGTCAACGCGTCCTCCAAAATCTTTTGTCTGGTGGCGAAGTTCTTTGAACTCGTTCACTTCGGTGTCGTATCCAAGTGCCCTAAATGCAACCTGAAAAGGAAATCAAAATATTTATTCAAAGTTTCTCTGTACTCTTGGTTTCGCCTATAATACATTCAACTTTGGGTAGGTTTTGAGATAATCTTGAGATAGCTCAATGCTTAAGGCGCGAACTTACTGATCAGGTCCGTGGTTCGAACCCAACCGCCGCATATCGACTTTTCCTTTATAAGCCAGTGCAACCTGGTAGTAACTTAGCCCTCGTGCTTTCTTCGGGTGGCACGCCAACTATACATCGAAAGGATGTTACACCTGGTTGATTATTTATTACGATTTTTAGGCACCGGAATGTATTACTGGTGTATTGCTGTCAACGATTTAATTTGGTGATGATAGAATCTCAAGTAGCTCCTCCGGACTGTCTCTGGATACCACTGGAGTTTACTACAAGCTACAAACCCTGAAAGTTTTCACTATACAGCTAACCTTCACAAAAACTACTTGATTTAACGAATGGATGTACCCAGTCAGTCGGTACTAGAAATTACCTGAGAGTAGATGGAGATTTAGTTGTTACGAGATGGTCGGTCGATATGTCCAATAATGTTGCCGTGGTTTTGTCGACCAGTGAGTGCAGTTCATAATCTATTCTCTCGTGATACTCCGTCGTGTATTCAACCAAGTGAACTTTGTGAATACAGAAGTGAGTTTTGGCATGGAAACTGGTGGAATTAAAAGGTTTCGCTGTTTGAACCGCATTAAGACTTTTAGTACAAATGATTTTTGTTAGGTATGCATGCAGTGTGCATTGTTGTCAGTTTCTGAGTTTGGATTTTGTGCACAACTTCCCCCGTCATTCAGACTCGTGGACATGGGACCGGTTATTTCGACACATCATAATTCTCTGTGGAATTTTGGTCTGGAAAAGAGGTGATATCATGAAGGGTTATGTCCTTGAGGATATCATCGCCTTCATAGACTGTAGGAAAACGTGCCGCTACATGATTTATTTATGAGGATCAAGCACCTATTTGCAAAAACAAAGGCTCAGTTACACAACTTGACTCAAGCCAAAATGGCGCCCAGTTTTCAGGTAGATGCAACCATGCCACTTGCGATACAAAATGAGGATACGAACTGGTTCCAATTGGCTTTCATCATCATGAAACTTACGATTTATGCTGTTTCAAACATGGAGAAAAGCAATAAGTTACCTCGGTGTATGGCTCACAGGTGACTACGCAAGTCAGAATCACAAGGTCAGTTTGATCGTCCCGGTTGTATAATATTTCACAAAGCAGAAAATTCAGTGTTTGAAACATTTGGCCGAGAGGCACTCTGAGCCCCCAAGATTTTGACAAACCGATCGCTGCCGAAATGTTGCACTTCTCGCTTAGGCCTACGAGTAATTGATAAGTTGATCATAGCCCGTTCGATTTGCCAGTTTTGTGGGTTGTCTCCGAGCCGGTGACTTCCTAATTCTTCGGAGTAATGAACTTTTGCATTTGTGTTAACACGGTTTCAATGAACAGAAATTGGTACGAGAACAGAGCGCTTGCCCGTGATTCATTTTACAGCGCCAAGGGACCAACCAGGTTTCAGTTTTTGGGCATTTTATTGGTAGACGCAACCATGAGCAGATGCACGTGTTTGGGTTTATGAGCTAATTTCTCTCTTCCCCGAAACTCTGAAGCCATTTGAATGGTAGATCTGAGTGAAGTTATCTACTCTAGCTTAGTCACACGTTGCCGCTGTGGGGTCTGTCACATTCTGACATATTTTCAGCAACGTGGAAAGAGAGTCCCTAGGTATTGAAAATCGCCAGACATTCCGAACACCACCCATTTAGATTAAAACCTTTCGGAAGCACATCCCAATGAATGACACAAATTGTTGCTTCGAACAAGTCGATTAAAATTCTTGATGAAAGCAGTTCACTCTGTGAGTTCGTGGGAAGGCAGAAAAATAGCAGTCTAGTCGGTCGTAGTTCGAACTGAGTGCTCAGACAATTGTGCAAGAATGAGGTCTTGAATGAACACAATCTGTTTTGAGAGCTTGCATCAACTAGTGCTCGCTGCGCTTCTCATTAGCTTCTTTGAATCCAGGATCCTAGTATGATGATATGAAAATCATTATAGTGGAAGATTACGCTTAAAAAAAATTCAGAGGTTTGTTCACACATCTCGTTTTGTCAGTTTACTCAAATAAATTTATAAAGGTGAGAGATTTTATGACAAGTTCCGAAAGTGATGTCTTCGCGTTTCATGGACGATTTACTATCTCATAAACCTCATTTTTATGCCACGCCCTAATATCTGAGCCCACAGCCTGAGATGTTGGCTGTATACTTGTTTATGTTTGTATACCCATTTACAATCCACCGGAATTTGGAAACATAAACATCCAGTGATTAAAATTTGACACGTGCTTCTTGTTCATAACTTGAAACGATTTGTTAATGAAGGACCAGTAGATACTATCACTCATCTACGGTGCTTGATATCACATGATCAACAAAAACCGTGTTGCTCGATCACACATCAGTTTAGTAGTATCCGGTTTTGGCAAGAGGGGTATTTCGAACACGATTTGAATGTCAACCGAAAGGCAGTTCCCACCTATCAAAATGGAGCTTTATGCCTGTATGGGACACTGGTTCTAAGCTCTGATCCTACCACAGAGAGTATGGAGGCGTATCAACTGGGAGAGGAGACCTATTGAAAAACTACTGGACTTCGTATACATGTAACGAATTCAAGCCATCCACATATACTAACAGCTGGAACTCATACCCACCCAGTGTTTCAACCACCCAGACAATAAATCTTATTTCATCCGGATTTGACTTTCGCACTACACCTAACAAAACCATGCCAACCCATACGGCAAAGCTACAAAACACCGTACGACTATTTATTCTTGCTTAGTAACTCACGAAAACCGTAGGCTGGCGTAAAGCTCCACAACGTGCGCTAAGCAAGACGGTACTGCCACCTTGCCCGTTTTTTCCTGGTTCCTGCAATGTAGACTTATTGGTTAAAGATCTATGTAGCCCGGTGGATTCCAAATCACTTGCAGATGCACATTTTTCAACAAAATTTCTTCAAAATTTATCGTTGGTTGGAAAGACAACAGAGACTCCGGGAGTGCATATAGCACTGGAGCCTCAAAATTAATTGATTTCTAGTGTTTTTTTTAAGATCTAACGGTATAAAAATTGTTGCCAATTTCATGTCATTTTCAACAGCGTACAACATACTTACGCAATTGGGAATTACACTAGATAAAGCTACCTCTCTACAACTTTGACCGTGATAGGGATCAGAACACCTGGACAGCCAAAAAATCGTGTTTCATTTTCCAGACACTGGATTCCCACTCAGACATCCTTTGCCTTCAGCTCTGTTTTCGGACTTGAACTAAGAAATTAGCCCCAGTAACCATACGAATACCGGCTGGAGACCATGAGAAATATTGATTTTTTTCGACAAAAACTATAGGCCAGCGTAGGTGAGAGTAGACCGACCTGTTTGGCATGCTTCGTTCAAACCCTGGTGGATTTACAGCCCTCTGAATGACCTTTCAAAGTGCAGTTTTCGGTATCTACGTGTGGAATGAATCTATGTTCTAGTAACTGTACATTTGAGTCGATGAATAGTGTAACTTGGACCAACAATATTCCCTGATCTTTTGGTGGTAAAATTATGGAATCCTGGGGGTCCCACAACATTTTTCTACATGGTGTTTCCGAAGTGTTCAAAGATGATGCAAGCCCTCCGTTTTGCCCCGAGCGGTACAAAGCAAGCATAGCATTCGATTGCTAATGCATCCCTATCTACGGTCAGATTGCGTTTATCTACTTGCTAGTGATAAGTAGTGCATTCTGTAAAAAGTTAGCCTTTTGCTTGGTTCTCACGGTATTTCCATCCGTTTAGGTGCGAAGTAAAAGTTATCATTCAGTTCCGAAACGTCGGACGAACAGATGACTATGCTGTACCAAAGAAGGGCTATTTGTGACAAGGCCTTTTCAGCTCACGAACGAAATCAGCTCATCTTTTCTAACTCACGTAATATTGGGCGGGTCCCCTTATCGATCCTAATCTCCTGTGAACCGCCACCGCCACCAACCTCAAACCCACCAGATCAACTTCAGTATAGCCTCTCAAAAAAGGCAGAATACATTTAAGCACATTTACCTACACTCTAACTGCAGGTTCAGCCGACTCAAGCAAGTGTAATAAATCGGCTGTTTAGGTTTTCAATCGCTCTTGTATCAGATAAATGTGTTGGTTCAAGAAAACTGCGGGTAGTGTGCGGTGTAACCCACTCAGACTGTATTTATAGATCTGGAATTCCAGGACACAATAAGAGGAAATACACGCGAGCCGAAGGAGTCGCTCTCAAGTTTGCTGAGGTTATAGTAAAAAATGTGGAGAGAGGCAACCACCGCACACTCATCTTTTTTTCCAGATGATAAAATTTCGTGTTGTGACAAGCCAGGAATGGTGGAAATATCTAAGGATCTCAGTTCCCCCGAATTTAAGTAAGTTTGGACGTAGCTGAGCTGCTAAACTTCCAACAGTTCGCTATGGAACTGAATTTGTGCAGAGCAACCTTGTGAGTAGTATCCTTTATGAAAATATACTGCGATATCTCGAATATCGTACCAACTGAAACATGAGGAGGCCTGTGTGCAGCACATTCAGTTGAAGAATATCATAACCGAGAGATTCACTTGAGTCTCCCATGAAAACCAGGTTGATTTGCAAATGAGTGTATTTATCGAAACATATCCCCCACTTTGAGTGACGAGCTACTCAAATGAAAACGCATTCCTCCATATCGGATATTGCAAAGCACCTGTGGGTTTTCTAATTTCGGATCCAGGATGTGCTTGCTAGGAGAAACTAAATAACACATCTTTGGGAAATATGAGCTTGATAAGGTGTAAAGATGAATCGTAAAAGTAAATAAACAAATTTCGGTACGAGCACTCGCAATAGACTCCTCTACACCCATTCCATAGGTCACAGGTCCTGGCACCCTTCTTCAAGAGAATCCAGTGGATTTTGAATATGAAACTGATTACACAGATTTCACAACCGTCGTTGTACCCTTCAAGAGATTCAGATGTGTCTGCGGTTTCTGCTTTCAGCTGTTAAGCAGTGAAACAAATGACAGTGTGCTGCTAGGAGGAACCACCTGCGATCTCTGACCTAATAATTTATCTTGCATTGACGAAAGCCGCATTGAAGACAAGTCTTTGTCGGAATGTGGAAGTTCTCAAAACAGTGCCCTGACGCTTGCTGAAGTGCTCAGTGTTTAGGAAGGTGAAATAGATTTCTCGCTGAGTATAATGGTAATACACAATGAGTTGAGTAGCTATCCAAGTCCGTCAGAATCCATACGTTGTTGTTTGATTTCCCGGGAAATCAATGAACTCATTTCGTACATTTGCTGTATCATGTCATTTAGACTTAAGTGAGATGCATCAAATAATACTGGGTGTTCAAACATCTGAAGAATAGGCATCCACACCTACGGACATTCAGGGTTCTTCCGAATGGTACTTTTTATCAAGGGATCTTATCCTACCTTCGTATAAAAATTGTAAAATGTACTCCAGCCCAGGATGATCCATCAATCCTACTTTCTTTCAGATTTAGTCTCTCTGGATTCTCGGTTTGCTTTCATCATCTCGCATCTTTGGATTGTTGGCAAAACCGGAGAAAATGCGATTGGGAATCACCCTTGTGGATTTGATTCATCGTTGTAAGCTCAGTCTCAACGGAACAATTTCAGAAACTTCTCACTATTCATACCTTCGTTTGTCTGAACTACCTATTTCTTGGGATGCGTTTGACGCTGAGAAACCGTCCACCATGGTCATTATTTTATGATCTAATGCTCCAAATGAAAATGATTCGTGTATCAAGTTCTGTGAGCGGTGATGACGGCAAATTTTCCCACCACGATGGTCACCATTTTGCTGACAACTCTATTCAGCCGTAGCCTAACTTGAGGTGGGCAAAAAACAGTGTGACAATTAACTTACCCGTACTGCATCGACAGTCACTGTGCCCTCTCCAGTAACATCAAACATTTTAAAAGCTTTACGTATGTCTGCCTTGAAAGCATGACTTAGCTCAATTTTCGGCCATTTGGGAATAATATATTCATTCGCTTGGGAGGCCTTGGATATCGTCGCGCAGTCTGTTGGGTCGTGCATCACTTTAAATGGCCCGCAATCGATTCCTTGAATAAAGGTCACCTGATTTTCTTTTTTCAGGTTGGTTGGTGCAATATGGATCACGTGAGGTGTCGTGCACCCAGGAGTAGGATTAGAACCTGCAGTCAACTAATAGTGAACCTGGTGATCCAACTCGCTGATGATATTTCTCTCAAGGTTTCTGGTTTATCCTAGATTATCTCTGCTATCCGATGTACGCGTGAGCATCTGCCCCGAGTTGACTCTACTGAACACTTTTTCGTGGTTTTTACTGGATGTGCATTTGCCAGGACGATGGTGCAGGGAAGGAATAAGATTTTGCAAGAGAGATCGAAGTGGACAGAAGCATTTTTTTCTTCCAACTGAAGTTTCATCCTTGAAGTGAAGTCAGCAATTAAACTTCAAAATCTTCCTACCATCTGAAAAGCAACAGCTATGCCCAAATTTAGTTGCAAAGCTTCTAAGCCTGCGATAGCCAAAGGTTGCGAGCGACTGAATGAAAGATCTGTAGATCAAACCTACCACTAACTTCTTGAGTTTTCCACCTTGCTAACTTATTCACTCAGTATGACCAAGTCTTTTATCAAAAGTGAGACTGTCCATGACTAAACTGACTGACTTTTTACCCAACTTTTCTTAAAGAAATCGCTCTATTCCAAAACCTATGGCTCTGTTTTTTTCGAATTAATCTCTTCGTATATGAATACAGCTGTAGATCGCTAAGTTGGTTATTCATTCTTCTATGTGAGATAGATGAGCGTCTTGAATCGGTGGTGTACGTTAAGACGCAGAGAAATGCTTAATCGGAACACACGTTCATCGGTATTAGTCTGGAGGCCAGAGAATTGAATGGGTCGCCGCAGCAAAAAGACAGGGATCTTGACACCACCGATAGAGGGCTTTTCGTTACGTACGTAAGTTCTCTGAAACGATGTCACCACCCGCTAAGGACGTACGAACAATTACTACGTGACGATGGTAATGCGGATTGCTCTGGCTATCCGTGATGTGGGGTGATCACGTGTGTTTGGCATATTGCGGTGGATAGCTCGCAAATTCTGACTTATACATCCAAAGGATGCTGTGATGACTGAGTTCAACACTCTAGTGAGACAAAAACGTACGAAACAGAGTACCTAATGACAGATTAACCCCACAATAAGATCCTTAAGGAAGCCTCACATAAGGTGATCCGATCAATAAGACTATGGTTCGAAAAGCACTACCTTCGATCGATTAATCTGTAATGTATGATGGACTTCCACTCTTTTCAATTGATTACATCTCATATTTATTCGGGGTGAGTGAATGTCAGCATCATGTCTGTTTGCAATCAAGAGTTGCTAAAGTGTGGCTAGAGTCTAGCAAAGTTTTATCTACTGGGTCACATTAAGACTTAATGGTGAACCTGCTGTGACCGTAATTTAATAGTATTCCTGTCATTCTACGTATTACACGTTTCGCAATGAAACGAGAGTAAACGAAATGGGTTCACTCTCTAAGTGCACTGTCCTCATTGTACTGTTCAAAGTGATTAGGAAAAGAAACAATTTTCAATGAAAATCTTCTCATGCTTTTGTCTCCCGCAACATGAAGTAGACTTGGATTAGGCGTTGACATATCCTGAAAATATGTATAGGTTTCTGAAGACCACTGTGAAAGGGGCACCTGGTACTTACGTCTTTCTTGATGGATGTACCTTTTCGATGGATTTCATTCAGCAGCATCATCTTCGTCACCATTATCATCATGAGCGTCATCGTTATTGTCAAACTCATCTACAGCACATCAGAGTTCAACACTAGTTCTACAATCACAATTTATTTGAAAGGCTCATTGTGAAGAAATGAATAAAAATAGATGGAGAAGGGATTTAGTGTTAGTCTACCACAACGATTCAGAGATACCTGCACCTCCAGACACTCTGGATAGAAAGTGACGAAAAAAATTCGCTATTGATATCGATTAGCACCCATGTCTTGCAGCTTCACCAAAAATGCACAGGGGGATCACGCGGACCCATCCTGGAATCCGAGTCGCACCGACAGTACTAGACTTTTTGAAATGAATTTCACCTCCAAGGTAAATGTTACCTACCTCTGTGCTTGCGCCACTCGGAAATGCAGAAGGGAACAGTACTCTCTTCTGCAACCGATTACCTGGCGCGTGCAGTACATGTCCGTTAATTGCGCTTCACTCGTGCAAACCAAAGAACGTGGCTGATCCAGCGGATTATGGACGCGCAAGTGTACGACTTAAGGCGTGACAAGCAAGGTCTAGTGAAGGTCGCTGGTTATTGTTCGTGCTGATTTTAAGTGTACATGACGGGTTCTTGCAAACTGCTCCTGGAATAGGGTAGCGGGATAATTCAGAGATGGAGAGCCACGTTACGAAGGAAGGCGTGAAATGAAAGAGTGAGTTAATTTTCAACTATTCGAAGATCACAGCAGTGTGCGTTTGGGTTGCATAAGCAAAGGACGGATAGACACAAGGAAAATGTTACTTGCACTCCAGCTGTAGATTACTCTGTACACAGACAGAAATGTTGGAGGTCCCTTATTCATTTTTTATTATCTAAGAACAGACTGCACCTTCTGCATTGGCATAAAACCCAAATCAGGTTCCCCAGAATGACTCATAGCTTATTCGGTCACATACAAACAAGTTAATAATGCAGACTTCGCCCTATGAATGGCGCCAATCCATTCTGGAAGCCGGAGGATCACTGCTAAGCTGTTTCATCCTTTTTGGGAATCATCAGCAGTGCACATGTCACGAAACTCAGAGGGTTTTGAACCCGCGATCATCTGACTACTAGTGGAATACTTAACGGTTTCGCCACTAGCGGCTGATCAGCAGTGTGATCAGCTCTCACATAGACAGGACATAGCGCCACCCATCCGTCAATCACCTGATCCACATCATGTGTCAGCATGCGTTAGCTGGCTCCTCGGGTGACGACTTCTAAGGCGGGAGCCCCACTCATCGACCGAATTTTACTCTTCCTCTGAGTTACTTATAGGTTATTAGTAGCGTGACTGGCTGTGTATTTGGAGGCTGAGTAGCGCTGTATCCTGTCCAAAATAGAGTTATTCGCACTGCTGATCAGACGCTCGTAGCCAATGGGTTAAGTATTCAAACTACTAGCCCGGAGATCGAAGATTCGAGACTTCATAGAGGTTCCTGAGACGCGCACCAATGATGATCCTCACTAAGGATGAAACAGCTGTAGGGTGATTCTGTGCCTCCCAGCATAGATTGGCGTCGCTTAAAGGACAAAATCTTCATGCATATTCCTAAATCTCCTAAAACTACCAAGAACAGAGTTTTTCCAGACATACATTGGCTGTTCTGTTTAGGAGGCCTCGGAGAGGTAACAGTTGATCGGATACTTCATTATTACACATGTGGGGCCTAAAGACACTCGAATAGTTTCGAGTGTTACTGACTTTATTTCAGTGACCAGTGGTTTCGGACACTGAGTTCTCGGGGAAGTCGGTAATGAGTCAACTCCCAAAGCTTCACTATCCCCACAAACCTAATCAGCGAGACTGAAAGTTTTCCAATGCCAGACCGAATGCGACGTTCGCATAGAATGACAACAGAATTAAGCGTAGGACCGAGGCCGGTTAACTTATGCTCAAAAAACTGTTGTTAGTTTAATCGACGTTCGGCGTGAACATCACTGAAAATGCAAAGCTCCCCATTACATTTTTTTACGAAGCCTGAGCAAGATTGGCACGTAACCGTCGGTCCTACTACCCACCCCTCCTCGTTCCTAGATCTCGTTTTCCACTTTTCGGACAGATATTCCAATGTTTTTTTGGTGGCGCTCAACTATTCTACTGGCAGATTTACCCAAGAACACAAAGTCAATGTTCGCTTGTCGTTCTTGTAAATTTCTCTGCTTCGTTTGTTCACTATGTACCAACAAAAATGATTGAACCGCATTGGGATATATTTCATATGCGGTTGGTGGACACAATCTCATCGTCTTCATCACCAAACTGGCGTTGCCTTCCCATAGATGGCATGTACGTTTTGCGTTAGTGTATGTTTGTAAATGGCGTATATAGAATAATTCATCTATATATAGTGTGTACGTGAGCGTGTAACTAGCGTGATAAAGCATTACGTTCTAGTTGCAACATTTGGTCAGGCTTGTCACATTTGTGTTCGCAACTTAATTTATTGCCAGTTTTGGCATACTTCGTGCACATTCTCTCTCTCACACACACTCGTTCTCCACTGTCATTCCTTCCCCTGCTTTGCGCTCCCGCCCCTAAAACCGATGATCATTTTCGGGAAGCATCATGTATCTGGCGCGGCGGTCATGCAAATTGATAAGTGACCTCGTGCGAATTCCGATAGGTTTTTGTGTCTTTTTACCAGAAAAACACGCATGTGTACACCCACCGACGTATAACTCCGGGAAAATTACAGTATCCAGAAGACTGACTGTTACCTGACAGGGTGAGATTACCACAAGGCAACCGTTTGTTCCAAACATTACTTACTTTCACACAACCCATTAAATTTGACTATCGACCAGCTGAATATCATCGCATTCACCAGAGGACCCGGTCATAATGTATCGAAAGGAGAAACAAGCCATACTCAATGTTCTCAGGTCGTTTTCTTCGTGTGTGAATGGGGGGG
>SJOL01002724.1:33469-50204 GCA_004794785.1 Opisthorchis felineus
TTCAAACCCGGAACACAAATGGGACTAACAAAACATACCACTTGCAAATTGGATTAATCTCGAACTTTACCGAGTTTCTCACTTCATTTTCATTTTTCAAGTACTTCAGTTTGGGACAGTGATGAATGTCGCGTCTGCTATCTACGTTTATTAATAAGGGCCCCTTTGTTCCAAAATTCCCAAAAATTCCAATTTTTGCGCCAAGGCTTTCTGTTGTGTAAATCGGTAACTCATGCGTTTCTCGGTGCTCGATGGTTTCGGCTCATGCGTTGTGTGGTACTGCGTTCTGTTTGGCGCTAATCGTATTCCAAATCATTTTGACCACTCTTGAACAGATAAATCACGTGACACACAAGTTTTAACACTTACTTGTTTGATCGAAAACCAGTCAAAATTTCATTTAAATAGCCTGCTACAAACCCAGAGAGGAGTGAATCCGGTCGCGGCAGAGGGGCTTAGTTTGAAGGATGGGACAGCTCGTGTCATGCAAAATCGTGATAACCATCTTGTTGCACTGAAGAGGCGGTCTTAAACGGACTGCCACGGCCGGCACTGTGTTTTGAAAAATTTCCATTCCTTCTGCACAAAAGCCGGCCATTCGCATTATACATGGACTAGTGATTCGCTGTTGGAAGACACGAATACGCGATCAACCAAAAAGGTTGTCAACTATGGTAATTGAATCTAAGTATTTTTTTCTGAAAAACGGATACATCGACTACGATTTCGTCTGTCCATTTCTGTCAGAAATTTATTGGAGGTCAGTTGGTCCACTGTTCGATCTTTATTCAATTTACTATGCATGCTCAGATTTTGATACCGCCGAATGACCACTGAGTGCCCCGATAGTGTTATAACTGCCGTCAAACCGGTCTTCTATGTACTGTTACCTGAAAATATTCTCCATTTTCACTGTATAGTGTCCTTCGGATCTTGTAAATATCCGCAATTAACCAGATGAGCCTCCGTCCTTGGAAGTCATCTCTAAATTCTCTATTTACTTAATTCTGTTTGTCACGGAGTCCTTGGAACAGAAGGCAGTTGTCGTTCCAATTCATCTCATCCCCTTCGGTCTGTCTCCAGCCCAAGGCATGCCACTAAGAGTGCAAAGCGGCGTACCGTAAACAAACACCAAAAAATCCTTTTTCGTATTTCCTGCTCCGTTGGAATCCTTTTACTTAGAATGAGATTCTCCGTTATAAACTCCCTCTAACCACCGAATCTTCATCAGTTCTGTCAGGTTTTCACCCCCCTCAATTCTAACAGACTGGAACAAGAGTGATATCATATCGACTGACGATACATTGTTTACTTCACAACATTGTAAATTTTTTGTAGAATATATCTAAGAAATTCCCCGCATGATAGATGGAAGCCTAGAGACGATGTCATACAAAAGTACGACAGCGCGAGCGGTGGTCAACCTTTGACAAGACGCCCGAAGACCTACGCGCTTCTCACGACATATCTGTACACTTTTCTTTGCATAAAAGCTTCTGTGGTATCCATTAACGCAAACGTTTTATAACTGAAACGAACCTAATTGTACTCCTGGCTAGAATGTTCTCTCCTACCTGTTCGATAGGTGTCATTTATGCTGAAAGATACTGACAGATTTGTGACATGATATTTTGCTGCGGATTCTAGTTATGGATCGTTTTGGAACAACTGGATGTTTTTATTAGTTATATGCAGAATACGAAACTACCACCGTTGCATATCGGACATAGCATGAGTACTCGATCCTTCATTTACAGGAGTTCGAATTGGTGATCGAACAACTTGAAAATGGGGTTTTGGCCCAAAACACCTGACCGATGGTCAGATAAGATGGTACAAGCGAAGAATTCCAGCTTGTGGACGATGGTCCTCAACCCGCGTGTCTAGTTTTGCATGATTCGTATCATGCAATGGAGTGCAGGTTGACTGTGAAACAAGATAAAAATGTGGCCATTCCAAGACGTTATCGGGAAACTCAATAGTCTGTGTTTTTCTTCATGAAATCCCCATTTACACGATTCACTCCGTTAGTTTTCATCCACAGCGCAATTTTCCGAAATTCATTCCCATGTGGGAAACCCGGTTCCCGATGTATATTTTCCAAAGTGAGTGACAATGGAAGACTCTGCCAGGCGAACTAATCCTTCTGGGTTCCACATATGATGCATCTGACCGATTTAACTGGTGAAATGCTCCGCATAGCACTCTTTCAAGGATACTTTAGAAACAGTGTTTTCCACAGAGGCTGTATGATTCCCCTTCATTGTGTTCATGAAATCCTGGAGTCAGATGAGCGGTCGAATGTTGTTGCTTTAGGGCGGCGGTACAGGACGTGGGCCGTCAAGGGAGAGTAACACCCATCTGAGCAGTAGGGGCAGTGACTCACAAAGTATTGTTTTCATTTTGCTGACTTTTTATCTTAATAGTTGAACAAATACAATGAACTGCAGTTAGTCGTGGAGAGTTTTACTTATGCAACTGAAGGGAACAATGGTAGCTTAAGTTGTAATGATGGCCGTTGGTTTGTTCGCTGAGCTGGAGAGTTTGGTTGCAAACGTTTCATCACTAGTCGAAGCTGCATCATCAGTGAGTTGTGAGTGAAAGCGCGTTATCGTTGGTACCGCGTGGATTTCCGCGTGCATGGCTCGACATAGGGTCTGCTCACTCAGGTCGACCTTGACTGATCATTGAGCGAGCGTTCCTATTGGCTTGAAGACAGGTCAACCAATAAGCCAATTATGCACGAGAATGCAAGGATATGGTTGACAGCTGTGGTATGCCTGACGGTAGGCTCGTCCATCCTCTTGTAGCGTACGGCCGATTCATTCACTCCATAGTGACATCCAGCTGCGACACAACTCTTTCCTTCTCAAAGCGTGTTTAGCAGCTTGACCTTCTCTCGAGAAATGTCTGGTGCTTAAGCTTCCTGTCAGAGCCCTTAGAAGGTTCGAAAGGCTTGGGTGACATAGAAGGATTTAGATAAAAGCGTAAACGTACACCATCTACACAACGGACAAGACAATCAGCACAGTGACCCGAGAAGAACTGGGATCTTGGAAGCCGCTACTCCTCTCTCGCTAGCCGTGCAGAGTATGAACAGTGGCAAACACAACAAACACTAAGTGAATGGAGTATTTCATTTGGTTAGACTCGGTACGGTGGTCATCTTCTCAGCATATCCGTTCCATTTCCTTTCGAATAAAGTCGTTTTTGGCATGACACTGAACTACTTATGAAATTTTTGAGAACTCTTCGATAGCCGTCTACCTCTTTCTTCCTTGGGATTCATCAGATAGGTGTAGTCCCCGAGTTTCTATCAACCGTATGTTCTGCTTGGACACCAGACTATACACAACTGACGAAATACGCCCACTGATAGACTAGCACCAACTAACAACTGGGTTCGCAGCTGAAGGCTGAACTATTCGGCTAAGGGTGGCTGGTAGGCAGTGCGATCGGTAGGACAATGGTTCGAATCTCCCTGGCGGTTCGCGAGATACGCCCTACTTACGGTTCCCAATAAGGATGACGCTTCTCAGTTCTTCACCATAGACTGACTCCACTTACAGGATGAAATTTCCATAGAAATGAAAAACTGTCGCCCAGAGATACGAATGGGGGCACATGAAGCAATTAGAGCAGTCTTCTCCTCACTCGTGCGATACGTTTTACTCCGCTGCTAGCTTCTCCGGTCCACCGGTTTAGGTAACATCAAGTCAGGTAAGCTGAGAGAAAGTTGAAGGGTCATCAAATGATTTGTTGAGTCATTAGTGAATAGACGAAAACGCTGCAGTAGCCTCCGAGTGATGCTTATCTGTTTTGATTGTTTAGGTGACTGAGTCCCCAGTTATACTGTCTAACTACTTTCGCTGAATGGATCCGGGTGTGAGTGTGCGAGAGACCGAACTGTGATCCACTTGTGCCTCCCGTTAAAACCGAACTAATTTGAAAACTAGTGTATTCCGCCAGTTGCCTACAATTCGATGTTCAATTAAAACATAAAATTGACGGAAACTCGGGGACTGCACCTATCTGATGCTCCCCAAGAAGTTTGAAACTGGTTTTGGGTTTTCGAGAGGTTTTCAGTGACTTGAGTAGGGTTTTCCACCAAGATAATAATGAGCCATTTTTCATCATCCATCAAACTGGGTTCATAAGGTTAATCTTCGTAAAACGATTTCTGGATGGTTTGGCTTATGTTCACGTTGTGGCAGCCACTAAAGATGAACTCCTGACACAGTGCTCATTTGCAAACTTGGCACTCAAAGAGTTATTCAGCACTGCGCAAATGTACAGACACTTCTCGATATAGCTCTGTGGTTAAGGTACGAACTTACTGACTAGAATGTCCGTGGTTCGAGCCCAGTTCTGACATCTCGACTGCTCCTGTATAGGCTTGGGCAATCTGATAACCCTCAATCTCAGCATCGTTCTTCCTTCGGATGATGTGGGGAGGGTGTTACGTCTGAACGATTGTTTTTATCTTATTATTGAGCGTGTAGGCTTTTACGGCTTATATGAAGCATATTGTGGTTTGGTCATGTACTTGGCATGCCAAAAAGAGTGCTGTTCTCCGTGCCCAATTCACAGTGGCGCAAGCAGAGTGGTTACTTAACCTTTGACCTGGCACAGGGTAATGAAATAGGTTGCAAAATTTTTCAGCACTGTGGGTGTGACTCGCTTTCAAAAATGAGGTTCGTGTAATTCCCCCTATGCATGGTTCGGGACACTGCAAGATATGTGTGCTAATCGATATCAATGATGTTCGTGGTGTCAGTTTCTATCCAAATTGTCTGAATGAGTGTTTGGGGATGTAGGTACCATCAGAATGACTGTCGTAGGTTAGCACTACTTTCCTTCTTCATCCAGTTTTGTTATTTTCTTCATAATAAAGCTCTCAGATTAATTACGGTTTTACGGCGGCGAAGAGTCAGTGCTTGAACACTGATGTTATACTGTTGATGGTGATATTGACTAGCCACACGATCTTGTGAACACTTGCATCCAAGACAGAGTTGGATTTATTGGTAATGTACCTGGCGACTGCGACTTGTCATATTTGTCAGACAATTTTCCGATACCATGATAGGATTTGACGCGTCCTCCATCAAACGGAACTGAAAGCATCTAGGAATGTATCGTGTTACAGTTAGTCGAACAGCAACGCGATTCCTATCAACTATTCACCACCACTCACCATGCTCATGCACAATCAGAGGGCAGAACATTACGGTGGAGTAGGGATGATTGGTTGTGCTCTCATGTACAAGGCAACTTTGAGAACAACCAGCGGGAAACTAACGCAGACTTGGGCAAATATCCTGTGCGTAAGTAATATATGACTGGTCTGAAGTTCTATCGAATGAAACACATAACATCGGCTCGATTCAACCAACTGATTGTATTGATATATCGCAACGTTTTAACTGCTTTTGTTCGTAACAAGGCTTCAACCTGAAATTTCATCAGACAAGTCAGTGAGATCATTGAACCTGCATTGAAAAACCTAGATGCCCTGTTATTTTGGAGTCTCACAGTTGTTCGGGAACATCAACAGCAGGCTTCCAACGAATCCTGAAAGAATTCACAACCCCGACCCTCAAGATATGAGTTTCAACACTCTGTATTTCAAATACGGGTGAGTGAACGGCAGAGTGATTAGGAGATACTTTGTCAAGCCTTTCGTTTTCTCCTAAGAGCTCAACTCCTGGGAGCTCACAAGAACCTATTAAGTTACTTTGGTCCACTTCCTATTTCCCCACCTCAAAAGACAAATTTGTTGCACGACGGGGACCTGTTGCGCTGTCCCGCTGACCTCATTAATGGGAAATATATTTAGTTGATTACCTGTCTCCCTTAAGATGTTTGATGATCAGAGAGTGGAGTAAACAGTTTCGGTGACTTGATCGGATATGCTAAAAGCTTATACCTAATATTTTATACCAAATTAATCGGAACAGCAGGAAAGTAAATGAATGTGTTCCGAGAAACAAATGGTTTGAATGCGTTCAGAAAGCTTGTGCCCCATGTGCGAATTGATTTGATGGGTCTTTTTTTAGGGAAACCGCTTGGATTAAAAGTTTTTTTATCAATGCTTTGCCCTACCAGATGTGATCCTCATTGAGAATGTTTCAATGGATTCCACTGGGATAGGCTGGATCATGTAAACATTTCCATCGTTCATTTTCGCTCTCAAACATAAAACACGTGCTATTTATGGATGACAAGACATGGTGTCAAAAAGTTAAAGACAGGAAGCCAGACTAGGTTTTGTGACATAAGGTGACAACCGAATAGTTTGAATCAGTAGATGCTGAGAGATATACATTTGCGAAAAGCCAACAGATTCCGGTCTCAAACGTAATACACTACTCACAACGTTGACGAAAACTCTTTGACAGCCCACGACAGCTTTCACTCTTCTTCGGGGCTCATCAGTCAGGCGCACTCCATGAGTTTCTGTCAATCTAAAGTACATCATAAACGAGAGATTCAGCTGGGTTCTAGGTGAGTCTCCCATGAAAACCAAATTGTCATGCAGATGAATGTATAAGTCAGATTCCGGTTTTATTATCGTAAAAGAATCATGAAGCGCTAGAATGTATAAACCTTTCGGATTATCTCAGTGGTGTTGCTCACGCAGTTTCTCATTTTTGTGTAATGCTGGTCGTGAACTGTGGCTTGGCTGCTGCACGGTTCGTACCAAGGATACTCACTAAGAATTACATTGGCCTGTCACGGAAACTGAGTAACAAGACCCTTTCTTTCGCCTAAGACTTTTAGATGACAAACCTAAACACTAAAGTGTTGTGTCATTTTGGTAGATTTTCGAGAAAAAAGTTACTGAGTGGAGTTAACTAGTCGGATAAAGTGTAAAGTAACACGCGGAATTCCAACTGTAGAATCTCATTATCTGATATTTATTGATTAACTCATTGTACGTTAAGTCATGTGAATGGTTAAAGAGGACAACGCAACCAATTTCGGCCAAATCTAATGCCTGTAAACAGATTTTTCGCTCTAGTTCGTCAATGCTACTTGCGATGAAAACCTCGATTGAGTCAAGTGTATCGATCATATATCGATTGGTAGCTGGAAGAGCAATAAACTAGTTTGCGTTCAGATTTTCTTCTCTTACTACGTTTGTCGGCTGGTATTTGGGGAGTAAGAGTTTGGCTGCATTGCAAACAATGAGAGAAAGAGAGAGAGAATTGTTGACCTATATCCGTAAAGCCCTTTTTTGACTGGTTCTCTCTATACTTTTCTATGTATGTATTTATTTCTGTATGTATTTCTATGTATTTATTCTGTTTGGTAAACATAAAGTAGAGGAGTCTTCTTAGATCTCATCAGATGTGCACCTCCTAGCCGTTCCAATACTTGAACGACGTTCAACTGATGTATGTGGCTGGCCGCTAACCAAGAATTCACTAACGCACCTAAGTTTTGAGTCTTGAGCATGTGAACGTGTTCATGCTTGCGTGATGCATATGCTATGTCCGACGCCCGGAGAGACGACTCAGGCTGTTGATCGATTATTCATTTTAGGATCCCCGGTCAGGCAACACCACAGGTGCCTCCCGTGTGGGTAATTTCGGAGTTTACTGAATTCGCGGTTGCAGCATTCTGTTCTGAACAGTTCTTTTCTTGACAAAACACGTTACTCATGGGGTTGCTGAAAACCATTCGATCGGTTTCGTCCTTTTTGGAGCTCATCAGGTAGAGAAACTCCCTGAGTTTTCTCAAACATTTTGTTTTATTCGAAGATCGAAATGTGTACAACTAATGAACTACACTCATTTGCAACTTAACTTGGTGTTACGAGATACTTGACTGAATATCTCGTCCAGCAGCCTTGTGAGCAGCATGTTACTCCAAGAACACACATATGGCCAGCTGAAACATGCGGCGGGCTTTGTGCAGTACATTCAGCCGAAGAATATCACAAACGATAAATCCAGTTCAGTCACCCGTTGGCTCCAATGTAATCTGCAAATGAGTGCATCTCGCCAGTTCTCTTGTTTCGATATGGTCACTATTGTAACGGACGAGGGTGTACAATTCGGACGAACTCTTTTATGAATAGAATTAGAGTCCAGTGCTGGTTCGGACAAGCCAGAACAAACATAGAAGGACACAGAAAAGAGAGTTTGTTTAAAGGAGAGTGGCTTGAATGCAACAATACTTGTCAGATAATGGTACCGAATGAAAAAAAACTGGGTAGGAAAGCCGGAACACGATAATGGTTGCTGACGCTACCCGGAAGAATAGGCTATTCTTGAGTAGGTGGACGGTGAGCAAACTAGTTGTGCACAACCAAGCCTTTTTGACGCAGGTTTGAGTGACTGCTATTCTCACGCAGAAAAAACTCGCTCATCGAATCGTTCCAGCTTTTTAGCCTCAGGTCCGCTTCCTTAAGACGTAGGCTCCTTGGTTAACCCAAGTCATTGTGTGAAAACAATTGCGTAATTAGAAGTTTGCTAACCACCCCAGTTGTTCAGACTGGTCAAAATAAAACGGAACAACTCACTAGGTGTTTCTAAAGTTAACTGACCGCAAGCTGTTTTTATTAAGGTGTTCAGCATCCCGGTTGAGAAGAAACTAGAACAAATCCTGCCAAATGAGCAGGTCTGTCCAGCGCGACAACGGAAGTGGACTGAGCAGAGAAAACTTTGGGAATATGGGTAATAGGTTTGGGTTTGGGTTTGCAAAACAAACCAACGAATCCAAACAATCTGTAGCTAGCTAACAGTTGTCAAAGTGCGCTAGAATAATTTGAATAGCCGTGAACGCGACAACTGGCATTCTCGTCATCGTACAGCTTGATACCATCTGCATCATCACCAGGTTTCAGACAGGACGTAAGGGTAAATCAACCCGATTTCATTGTGGTTGCGCACGTCAGAATATACAAGCACACTTAACTATACACACGCGCCCGGTTTGAAATCGATGGGGGGGCAAGGCACAAAACGGCAATAGAAACATTTATTTTTCTACATCCGTTTTCCACCAGTCCCCCAAGGCAGGGTAGACAGACAACCGATGAACAGCTGCTTCGACATGTTTGATCAAATGCATCATTTGGTCGGAGAAAAAATCACAACCGCAAAAGTAAAACATCATCCCCCGTCTTGGAGATGCGTTACAACGACCACAAGACATTGGACGCGCGTGTGCATCCACACACCCACGAGAACTAACTGTTGTCGCTTTGATTCACCTCCACCCCGTGTGTGTGAAACGATTGTTGTTGTGGGAAAACCGACAATTTCTACTCTCTCACTCGCTCTCTATCCGATGTAGTCGCAGTCATCTAGGATGGTTAAATTATTCGACCCACACCCGCCGATGGGACCTAATCCACTCAACGACCGTAGTATCATGGATGGCCCGGAGGTTGATTTGTGTGTTCACTCGATGTATCCCCACATACAGTGGCTACTCAGTCTACATATCCTATTTGGGTGGTGCTGCCGATGATGACGATGACGATGATGATGATGATGATAGGAAAGGAAACGAATGTGCATCAGCTGTTTAAAACGGTCAAAAATGAAGACAGGTAATGCCTGTGGTAGTACGCCACAGCGAGCGACAAACCTCGAACTAGGATGACGACGATGTGGTTGTCCATGCGGGGGGATTTCGCTCATTGATGTCCCATAAATTTTTTTCGCTCAATTTAAGGTTTTCCCTTACTTGGTTCGTGTATGCATGTGTTTTCAGTTTCTGCACCAAAAACACGCGCAACACGTGAATACTAACAGACAGATCTGTGAAATATTAGCGTTTGAGAAAATACCAGGGATGATACTCCAATATGGTCGTAATTAGACGAGTGATGTCCGTAGATGTACGTGTGTGTGTGTGTGCGTGTGCGTGTGTGTGTGCGGAAAGATGTTGTGGTGGACGGTTGCGGGTGACATGCGCATACGTCCCCGTTAAACACTCTAGTGCTTCTTAATGGAACGCTTAATGGAACAACTGTGGAATCGGATGGGAAAAGAAGGGAAAATTTCAAGATTGTGACATATTTGTGACCTGAAAATCCATGCGCAGTTTGGATGAGAAAAATGGCTTCGAAGTGGCGGGGAGGATTGATGCCATGCTGGTACAATTCGAAGTTTGCTTACACATGTGGGTGTGGACGTGAAATCTACGTTTTTGTCAATGAGTTATGATTGCACCGAAAAGTAGAACAGTAACGTTGATGTGAAAACGGTGAAAAACACCCGGTGTGAGAGAAGCGATATGCTCTGTTTGAGGTGAAAATCACTTAGTTATTGTCCCACAAATTTTTAGTTAATTAGTGGCGTAGAGGAAGCTGGCAGGAAAAATATAATGGTTGGGTGATTGTGCTGTTACAACGACGGCATTTTTATGCAGTTTTTCTGTTCGGAAAGAAAATCATTTCATCATGTAGTTTTTAATTCTCCTGCGTGTAGGCATGCGTCCTCCTCTTTTCTTCCTAAGCTTCTTTACCCACAACATTTGTTGCAAACACGCTGTTTGGGTCACAGCCGATTGTTCTTGCCCCCCTCTCGATTCGTTTGGTCTGCACCGTGGCTTTATTTAACTGCCAAACTCCCCTATTGTACATCCCTTAATCTGAATGCCCTCAAGTGTTTTGAGTCCCTCAAGAAAGCATTAACCATGGGAATCTGTTGAGGGATCACTACAACCACCTTACCAAGGAAACCAAAGACCCCTGTTATGTTCCTAATTATCGCTTCTTTCTCTCTCACACACACCGTCTCAGTAGTACCATCTTGAAATTATCTTCGGCGGAATGAAAAAAGCACTCTTGTGGTTTGGCTAGTCTCAGTTATCTTTAGTTCCCCATGTCTTCTACACTGCCTAACCGGTTATATGGCTACTCAGTGCTTTGCTATGGCCTTGGAACAAATTCTGACTATCCGTTGCATAGGTATGTACATTAGAATGGCTCTGTCGTACGTAGTCCATCCATAACGCATAAAACGTTCTCAGTACCCTTACAAGTAGTGTATCACGCCCTGTGATATCTCGAATGTCGTAAGAACCGACATATGAGGCGGCCCCTATGCAGCACAGTCATTTGAAGAATATCATAAACAGGGAACTCAGCTGAGGTCGCCCGCTTTCCAGCTGCGTCTCGAAGTCTGTGTCAAAGCAGACACTCATTCCTTGTCTGCCCAGTATCCACTCTTTCTCTGAACGGGACAAGAAAGTCAGAACACGCGCCCTAGTCCCTTGTCACCAAGACTGTATTAGAGTTGAGAGGAAACCAAATAAGTCCTCGCAGAAAAAGAGGAAGTCTGTTTCGCTCCAGTGTGACCAAATCCCTGAGCATCCACTGTGTGTACCAAAAAAATTAACCACCTCAGAGGGCATGACTGTTAACTACCATACCAGCTCAACATCTCCTTGAAGTCGCTTGAGGAAATGAATAAGCTTGCGATGTAAAGTCAAGAAGAGCTAAAAATTTATCTAAATTAACTCCTCACTATTTCTACCGGATGGATGGGCAGTCATTGCATCTTAGTCACAAAACTAAATTGCAGCGAATATATTTGTACTGAATTATGCTCATTCCGTTATAAATGGACACAGTTTGAATTCTCGTCGCACATTTAACGTCCTAATGTGTACTATCTGTTACTCTTCCTTAGGTAAAATGGATTTTCAGACTCCGACATATCATCACTAAAGTGACGAGGAGGTAGTTGAGACCAATTTCATACTTATTTCACCTGCATGTCGCTGACCGTGCCGGGATGTTAACTCTAGATACCCTACAAGCTAAGTGAGCGTGTTACCATTACCTGACCAGCTCACTTTGAACGCACCTGAATTGTCACATCTTAAAAACCGAATGTTCCCAATCTGAGAGATCTGATTGGTTCGCAAGAACAGCAGCGGATCAGATGCTGCCCTGAATGGGTCGATTTATTTGCTCTGAGACCCTAAAACCGATCAGTTTCACTGGAAGTTAAGGCTAGTTTTGTGAATTGGATTTGTCAATCATCCAACTTGCCATGCCCTTTGAGCGTTGCGTAAGTCAAATTTTGTGTTATTTGGGTTTAAGAAGAACATAAGGTTGACGGAAACTCGGGGATTGCGCCTACCTAAGGAGTCCCAAGAAGGGCGAAACCGGTCGTGGGCTGTCAGAGATCGTACTTACTTGTTCTGCGTGACTAATTAAACCTACGTCTCGGAAGAAGCCGAAAGTAATTTTCGGTTCGATCTAGGTTTTGAAGCTGCATAACCGTGAATCGACTCTGCTTTGGTTTCGTTTTTATTGACCAGGACCTATGTGTTGATCCACAAGTTCAAGATGGATTAAATTCGGAACAAATAAGTGTTCAAAAATAGTGCACGCCGAACAATGTCCTTTCTCATTCGTTTGAAAACTCGATAACGTCAGGCATGATATTTAACACCAGCCATGGGTTGATTGGAGCAAAGGAACGTCTGGAGTTTAAAGCAGAGTTCAACATTTTACGGTAGCATGTTAATCTAATCAACGTTCGCTCGTAGTTACCATGCCGAAGTACTTCAAGGAGCGCTTAATTTGGAAGAAGCCAACCCACTCACTCTGGCCCTGGTACAAAGAAGTAAATTTTGAAGAATCCTCTAGCCCTGTTTACAACCTTTGAGCGTTTGTCCAAACCAGTTACTTTTAATCTCACCCGGTCATTCTGATTTTCCGTTCTCCTCAAACGAGACCAGGTCTAGCGCAATTTATGAACTTTTACTACCAGTCGTCATGGCTACAAGCAATGAACATCGTCCTTCGGATTAACATCATTATTCGTTTTTCTGGCTATACCAAGTAACAACATAGACGTTGTTTTCCTGTACTTTCGAGGTGTGAGATATTTTTCATACATGGCGGTCCGCGCGTGTTTCCTTGTTTATAGTGTGCAAAACTTGTCTGAAATTCGTCTTAATGACTTTCACAGGTACACACATACACCTATGCCAAGATACATAAAATTGTGGAAGCTCTGAAAAAATTCCGGTTCGACCGAGAGACGGGAGAACACTGCTGATTTAAATGTTCAAAAATCAGATTACAACCTACCTCGGTTCATTCAACTTTTCCCCGGTAATAATGATGATCATCTTTGTCTTCACCAGGGTTTCGAAACAAATCGAGACTGGTTGAATGTTTCGTCGGTGTTTGCTGTTAACTTATGCTTAGACTTAGACGTACGCACACGTGCGCACGCGAGCTCTTTGAATGTTGTCAATATTTTGGGTGTTTATAACTTGTCCATGTTGAGCTAAAGGGTACAGTTAGGAAACAATTACTGCTACCAAAAACAGACTGCAAAAAATCCAAATAAGTTTGACTTATACCCTCATCTGCATACCAATTTGGTTTTGACGGGAGACTCATCTGGAACCCAGCCGAATCTCTCGTTTTTAGCAACCTTATGAGTAGTGTACTACGTCTATCCAAATAAGGTTGTTTAGAATTCAAATGGTGAAAACGGAGAAGTTTCGGAGAGTAATCTTGCGATACGGGTCAAAATTTTTTGGTTATTCTGTTCCTAGTTGAGTGGTATGGAGTCACCCTAGCGAAGAAACGTGTGTTCGTTTGGTCAATAGGAGCTCAGCGGTTGGGACGCAAAATCACTGACCTCGAGGTCCCTGGTTCAAGTCCAACCAAGGCATCTCGACTGCTTCCATTTAAGCATTCTGGGCATTCTGACAGTATCTCAGCCGTCGTGCTTCCCTCAGACTCCATGGCACCGAATGTGTGCTACAACTGAACAATTATCGTTATTTATAATGGGTAACATAACATTCAAGGATCACCCTAAAATCGGTGTTGCCGTCAAGCTCACCTGTTTGGCTCACCATGAAAAATGCCGAGGGTGATGAATAGATGCTAACGGGTTAACATCATAACTGGTTTTTTTTAATGTCTTGCTTGGTAGTGGTTCAAAATTAACAGAAGATACATGGTTTCTGTGCACCGATAGTTTACTGGACATCAATGTTATCAGTAGTAATCAGTGGATACTTGCGGTCTGGATTATCTGGAAAAAAATATCACTGATACATTGTTTTGGATTAAAACAGACTGACCTAAATTAACCTTGATGAAGGCGGAGTTTTGAAGCAAACTTTTGAAACTCTATTATTTCCTGGAGAGGTCGTGTGCTGTACGATGATATTACACTCATACTGGAACAAAACCCTCCTGTCCGTTAAATGCGGCTTATTTATTTATCCTGTCAGTAAAACCAACCTATGCTGAAAATCCGAGAAACACTGTAAAGCTGTTTCATCCTTTTTGAGAATCATCAGCAGTGCACACCACGTGAAACTCTGGGGAGTTTCGAACGCACAACCTTCCGGTCAGTGGTTGAAGATTGGCCACCGTTTTGCCACTAGGGGCTGACCATCAGTGTGATTAGTTCTCACTTGAACGAGATGTAGCGCCATTTATCCTTCAGTAACGGAAACCAAATCACGTGGCTTTTCGAGTGACGACTTCCCAGGAGGCAGTTCCGCACCTCCACTGAGATTATCCTTCCTCCGAGATGCTTATTGATTCATGACTATGCGGATTGGTGCTTCGTACTGTTGTTACAAAGAAAGGGAAGACGTTTCCCTAGAACGAATGGCAGGGCAGCTATGCAAGAGAATGAGGGAGCGTAACTCCAATTTGTCTGACAGCCGGATCAAGGGGGTTAGTCGGTGCTTACTCGGGTGACACACTAGTCACGTGTTTAATCATACCAATGCTTTTAGAGTACTTTACGAAGCACCGGTCTAACTACCGAGGTCTGTTCAACATCACAGTCTGGCTATAGCTAAGACAATGGTGATTCGTCCACTTGACTCGGATCTATGCACTCACAAAGCGTTCATACACGTAGACATCCATGATCTCCTCCGAGTGACCGCTGGTCACTCAGGTCAGTCAAGCTTGATGTAAACAGGTTTCAAACCTTTACCCGAATAATCTGCTTCATCTTTGTTTTCTCATATGTAGCGTTTATCATTGGTTTCAAAAACCCTCAATCTGTACTCACCAGAACCAGAGAGTGAAAACATTCATACTCGGAACACGAGGTGTTCCGAACGCTCAGTTATTATGAGAAACTTAGTATAACCTTAAAATCTACCCATCACACGACAAGTAGAACATTCGAGACCAGAGGGTAGAACCAGTTTGAACGACCCTTCTATTTAGCATTGTTGTAAAATGTCCCTATCTCAAGCAAGGGTCACATCATTCCTGAGATGAAAGTACATCATGTCGCACCAAAGGAGCAAGCATCATTGCATAAACAAAAGTGATTACCATTAGGCTTTTTGGAGTTCCAAACTGAAAGAAAGAGCCTTTCGCAACAAGTGAGGAGCTCACTGATAGGTTCATGTATACTGATCAACCCATAAGAAACAACGTTTCAAAACACAGCCGATGGCGTGATGTTACTAGGACGCCTGGTTACGGTCGATATGCTGTTCACCAGGTTATGTATGCCACACAACGTCACTTGCCGATGACCCCTACAGGTTTGTTGGTTCCATTCTGTCTCCGGGATGAAGTTGTTCACGCCGACCTAGCTCATTAGGTGGCTTTAGTGGTTTCCTTTTTGTCTATCTCTAACTTACACTCACTAGCGGAGTGAAAACATCCGTCGACGATATGGTCAGTGTCATGTTAGGGTAACTATCTACAACCTAACGGCGCACTGACGATATCTCCTCGAATGATGACGAGACGTTTGCAGGTTAGTTTCCAAGCTCGAGGAACAAGTCAAAAGCCACCTGCTAGCTAGATATCTTGAATATCGCCCCAACTGGAATAGGAGACAGTCTCTGTGCAACATATTCGTTTATCGGATATCACAAAAGAAAAATTCGGTTGTATCTTATTCGATTCTCGTGTTAGAACCAAACTGATCGGCAAAGAAACCTTGGTCGCCATATACATGCAGATTGATGTTCAAGGATGAAACTGGGTTGTTGGGAATTTAGGATTTAAGCCTTCCACCTGATTATCCCCAAGAAAGGTGATACCCATGGTGAGCTGTTCATAATTTTCATTATAGCTAGTGTCACATTAGGGTAAACTGTTCATATTCAGAAACTCTGTTCAGAAACTCATACGGAGTTGAAAATTCATTGGCAAACTACTGAATGGAGGTTAGTAGGGGACTGAATTACATGTTTTTTTCAGGTCGGTGCTCAGCGAGAAAATGAGTCGTCTGGAAAATTCGGTCGATTGTTTTGGTCTGGCAATGTTTTATAATTAGTGCGGAATAAAACTCAATGACAGCACGTCACTGGTGTGAGTATTTCTGTTAGCCACTTGACAGACCCGACTAAAGAACGCCCAGCAGTATTTTCCACAAGCATATATTTTTGTGGTTGCTTTGTGAAGATCATGCCATTCTCGAATGTTTTATCTCCGTCCTAGGATCGATAAACGCCTCACGCTTATAGAAATACCCGTTTCCAACGTCTCTCGTCAGAGTGCTAGGTTCTTCAAGAGTCTAAATCAGAAGGTATAGTCTTTAAAACCACACGGAGACCGTCACAGTGATAAAACCAGAGGCATTCTTAAGATGGAGATTTATTTTGAAATGCGAATTTGGTTCGTTTGTCTCCCTTGTGACTATCGGGTTGGTTTTACATCGGATTACATTCAATCCCATGAGCGCTTGTTTTCTACAGAATCACGCTTCCCTGGAACTATATATATATATATATATATATATATATA
>SJOL01002724.1:65508-92809 GCA_004794785.1 Opisthorchis felineus
AGCTGACTTTATTTGTAGAGTGAGATCATAAATGCAGTTGACAGTTTTTAGTAAATTTCCTCACGGTGCCTGTGGCAGCACGAATCATTCACTAACGCATTGAAGATCCCGGATGACATCCATGTCATCGAACAAAATTGCCTTCAACCAGATTCAGTATCGGTAAGTTGTTGTATCGGTTAACATTGCAAAATTCTGAAGGTTGCCGCACACGGTGGTCTCATCTCCTCGCTTGATAACGAAACGTTCGCAAGCCATTTGCCAAGCTCGGCGAACAAGTCAGCAGCCACTTAATGGAACACCGGTAAACGCTCCTGAGCTACTAATATTTCCAAACAGCTTCGGGCACTCTCAAAACGGCTCGTCAAGTGAAGACTTTTGTCTGCCGACAGGCTTCCAAATGACAACAGCTTTGCTACCGGCAAACCTACCCTCTAAAGGAATTTTTTTCTCGCGGCGTCGCCCATCGACCATTATTGAGTCATCCACAGGCCTGGACCCCAGCCAGACAAAACGTCGGACTGATGGCTAGACTGATTATATTCCGGATGGCCACAGTCACATGAGAAAAAATAAGTGAACTGCATAAGAAATCTGTTCAGCAGATAGGTTACAGTTTAACCAAAGGAGTCAGTTTTAACTTTAATGACATCATAAATCGGGAGTATCTAACCAGTCTAAAAGCTCTAATCAAGCTTCTCGAACTTATTGAGGACGCTCAACAACGGCTCCGCCAAAGCACTGTTCCTACCAGCACACGCAAGAGAACAGCAAACATCTTTTTGAACGAAGAAAAAGAGGTAAAAAATCATTGGAGAGAGATGGAACTATCGGTATTTTGCTAGTTGATAAACAACACCTGACGATCTGCAGGGACAGATGAGATCACATTAATAAGGCAAAAACTCTGCCCAGCGACACGACGCGAAGACGCGTCGCCAACTAGAGAATGAGCAGCGCAAACAGCTGGCGGACAACATCAGCCAGAACCTGGAAAACAACTCTAAGACCAGCAAACTTTTAGAAAAAGGAGAGAATGTAAGGTCGCAACTCGGTCATTCTTCACTTCTATGGATTAAGAAAATGCGTAAGGAGACAGTATCACAACGATCAATCGTATCACCTTCTTTCATAGAGAGTCACGTGCAATCTTTCAAAAGGATTGTGGGGAAGTTAAAAAACCTTATCAATGGATACCACTAGTCAGTCAATGAGGCGGAGCAATGTTTGGGAAAACTGGAGAGTGTGAACGATGGAGATGACGAAATGATGACCCCTTTTGATGTGACCTCAGTGTCCACATCCGTGGGCATTATGTCCGCCAACAGAACTACGGTTGAACCTTTGGAGAGCCGTGACATACCAAATTGATCACTACAGAAAATAAGGCTCCGGAAGCTGATCAGCTGATGCCCAGTTTTATAGTCCACGCTTAGCGGAGAACATTATGGACAACTATGAGGAATACCAATGAGATCCCGAGTTTCTGTGCTTGTCCCAGAGATCGCGGTGTATAAAGTGGAAAGAACTTGGCATTGAGATATAACTCCAAAAATATGAATCTAAAGGAAGTGAACTGTGGCGAAAAAGGCAATAATAGCTCAAAAAATAATAGTTTGAACAAGAACACAGTGAGGGACATTGATGTTTTCGGGATCTCGTCACCAGGTTGGTGCACATCTAATGGGTAAAATAGGGGGTAAGTGATGAAAGAAACAGCTAAGATTGGTTAGTGGAATGAAAAAAACGTGGAGATACGAACGATTTGCTGTCGGCGTACCCCACGTCGCATGCTGTGAGACAGCCTAGAGGGCCATTAAGCGACTTGGTCGGTTGACTCGTGTCACGACTAAGGCAGACTCAGCGTTCGTACGAATAGTTTTTGACAGCGCAGTACCTGGTCTCGCAGATGTATAGAGATTGCCTCGGCTGTAGTCAGGCCACGCCGTTTAATCGATACTGGCACTCTACTGGGTACTCGTTAAATGACGTGAAACGACTCGTTTGGAATGACTACGTGCCCGGTGTCAATGAAGTGGGACGCGATTGAGTTGAGTCCGGCAAGAGAAGTATTCATGTACTCTCTAAGACTATTGCCTTGTAGTGCGCCAAACATACTCCGCCGAGTCAGGTCTTTGAACTGTTATCGTTGGTTTTTAACTTCATTGATCCCGGTTCACTCTGTTGAATGATTTTACCGGTCTTCATATATATATATATATATCAAACGATAACAGTTCAAAGACCTGACTCAGTTTTTGAATCACGTGAGTTTAAATTGTAGTTTTCTGGCTACGTGATTTTCAGTGTTTGCAAAGCGTTTCCTAACACAAAGTTGGGGCTTCGTAATACGCATGCCAATGGCTTCTGCAGTGGGTAAAATTTCAGTTCTGGGTGCATTCGGCAGTCTTGACCGAACTTCGTAGATAGGTCTAAGGGCAAATTATACACTTATCTGCCTACCAACTTGGTTTTGACGGGAGAATCACCTGACACTCAACTGAATCTCTCGCTTATGCCGTGTATAAGTTGAATTCCGAGCATTTTGGGTCCAAGTAAAACATAATGTTGGTGGAAACTTTGGGGCTATGCCTACCCGATGAGCCCCAATAAAGGCGAAACCCGTCGTGGCCTGTTGGAGAGTTTTCAGCAACCTTGTGAGTAGTGTATTAGGTCTAAAGTTGGTTGCAACACTGGTCTGATATCCTGTATCGAGCAGCTGGGCTACAGTTGACGTGTTGATTGCACGCTGTTTTTCTTTGAGAAGACGCACCGGAATGTGTTCAGACATCAGAGACACTCAAATGAACCCCATCTGAATCCCTCATTTTATTAAGTATCTTGACTTTTGTGGTCAAAAGTAGAGGTATTCGCCTCCTAACTAACAAGCTTCTGCGAAAAAGAAACAGGATGTTCCGGTCTTACTGTTTCTTGTGTATTTTGCCTTCATGCCACGCACGGCTATCGTAAGCTGGGACACAGACAGTTTTCTCCTTGTTCTCAAAAGTTGTCAGTCGTGATAAAGGTCGCAAGCAGGTCTACTGTATTCAGTGAGTCATTCTCAGGAGTTAACAACTTCATTTTCTTCATGAAGCGATATCTTTTTGAACTGGAGGCCACTAACAGTCACTTGTGGTTCGAACCCGACCTCTGCTTCTCGACTTGCCCTGTCTAGGCTTGGGCAACCTAGAGTATCCCATCCCTCGTGCTTCCTTCCGGTGGCATGGCAGGTAGGCACCGAAAGGGTGTTAGAGCTAAACAACAACGAACAGTCACTTGTATACATTCATCCGCCTTCTACACTGTCAGTCTGATAGAATATTTTTCGATCTGCTTCGTTTGTAAGTGTTGTACGGAGGTTGCACTGTCTAAAATAAGTAACTTTAAAAAAAACAAGACTACTTCCAGTGTTCTTTTCCATTAGCAATCTATGGTCCCTCTTATTTCCTCACCACCCAAACCAGAACATAACTGTTGAAACAGAAGCGATTCAAAGTCGTAGTTCTAGACAAAAAGTTTATGTTGATCAAACCATTTTCAGCACTTCGGCGAGCAAATTCTGCGTGATTTGTCCGTCTGTAAACCAGATGGAGATAAAGTAGAACGCACCGACGCGGAATCTCATTGCGCACTTGTCGAGCTAAGAATCACACGTTTATCTAATTTTGAAATCACTTTCCGTCGTATTGATAACATCATCACTCTGATCATCCACACCTGGTTTCGTGCCAGTCGTAGACAGTGCAAGTCTGATAAGGATTATGATAGTAACCAGAAGAAAAACTCTCCTTTCCTCCTCCAGTTTTATCCCCATACTTCCCAGATGAGTGCTAGTCTTCAAGAGACCGCTTGGAATATTATGATAGCCAGGTCCGCCATCGTGAATTGCATGAGATTAAACCAGGTTCACTGTAAACATATCTGGCAATAAATTTTCACAAATTTTTGTTTGTTTGCTTCTGATGGGAGAGGGAAATATAAACAAACGAGAAAAAATTGCCCCATATACAGATTGAACGAGATGAGGAATTTGATCTGCATCATGGTAAAAGTAAAGTAGTTTTAGAAATAGTGTAAACAGTGGCGCAAAACCGGACTGATAAACAGCGAAAACCGAGAAGACCAATTCATCGATGATTGGTTGATTATCCCATCGTCCGGGAAAGTTGGTTCAGTTGATCAAGCGTAAGTCGTCCACTGTCAGACGACAAAATTACCTGATTGTGCACTTCGGAAAGACAATCATTGTGGGGTTCACTCGCATTACATTTAAAAAAGATGAATAGGTAGCTCTTTGTATGATGTGGTGACACTTGAAAATCCTTGACGATATATCCATGCAAGTTTGGCCCCTTTTTGGACCAAGTGTGCATTCTTTCCATCCGTTTTAACTAGTCTTGAGGGATATCAAAAGCATTTACCACAGTAAAGTTACGAAAGCAACGCTGAACATCCGTCTTCAAGCCCTTTTCGAACAACTACGAAGGAAAGAACGCCTATCAAGTCGCCTACGTAACTGGCACTTTCGGTGACTAATCGTTTTCACCAGAATATGATGTACTTTGCCACATCTTCGGTTCGGAACCCCAGGAAAAATAAAATGGTAAATGGATTAGAGTTTTTCGAAACAAATGGGAGATTGTCGCAGATGCCCCTGGATTTTTTCTTTCAAAATATAGTGGAGGAAATTTAATGTTATTCACATCATAAGGTTAATGACAAACGCAGCAGTTTCACAACACATAAGTTTCAAGTTGTTCTTTCCATTTTGTCCTAATAAACCAACTTGATCTGCGAATGATTCATAGCAAACAGGAGCAGCAGGTTGCCAAATCGCAAAAGAGGGCACTACGTACGCAGGAATGCTTAGGGGATTCCTAAACTAAAGACAGACAGACTCTACAGGGCACTGATTTGTCCGAATAAATAGCAAATGCCTTCGGGAGTATCGTTAGTAGAGTTATGTTCTTATTACTTGGGACAAATAAAATCACAAAAGGAGTTAACGCGTTTCACTAACCTCGAAAACATCTCCAAGCAATAGCACAGAGCGAAATATTCTGTCAGTCTATTATACACGACGTGCGCATTTTTATAATCCATAGTCACGGTCATTCGTCCGATGACCTTGGCTGGGTTTGCCAGATAATTTAGAGCACTCTACGGCAGACCGGTTCCTTCTGACGCACTGTTTCTCAACTTGGCAAATTCAAAGTGATTACATAATGAACCAAGAAGAAATCGAATGAGTTAGGTACACTGGAGATATGCGAGAGATCAGCTGGCTCCCGAAAGAATGTCAGCGTGACTGTGTAAGCGACAAGAATTTAACGGTTCAGATGAGACCAACACAGGGAATGATATAAAGCTGTCTACACTGAACAACTGACAAATACAGGAGAAACTTATAAGGTCCAAAAGTCCCTGGTGAAGTTCTCATCAAAGAAGTCGCACGTGCATCCTCATCTGCGGAATCGGACCACCTAAACACCTTTTAATTGCTTTTTTTGTCTCGAAAACCGTGGAAGAGCTGTTCAGGACCGTTCACGAAATGCACTCAGTTGCACATTAATCTGGTTTCAAAGGGGAAGACTCAACTGAATCCCAGCTGAATCTCTCATTTATGTTCAGCTGAATGCGCTTCACAAGGACCGCCTCATTTTGTAGTTGGTACGGTATTCAAGATATCATGGCATATTTTTTGGAGGAAACTACTCATGGTGTTACTTATAAGGGCCACCAAAGAGTATTCAGCAACCTTATGAGTAGTTCATTCAGGTGGCACGTTTTAAACCTTGTTATCATGGAAGATCATCAAACGAATGCTTATTTTAAAATTTACTTGGATTACGTTTGGAATAGCTTTTGACGTCGTACTTATTTTCGGCATATCCGAAAAGCGTTTGTTTCACAACGTTGTTCTCGATCAAGCCTTAGCTGTAGAATGTCAGTTCTTAGGCCAGGTTTGGACTGCATTTTCTCAAATCATTTGCAGAAGATGAGTTCTACTGCGTAAAAAGCACGATCCAGTAGCGGACCTGAAGGTTTTGCCGAAAGCATGATTCAAAAATATTTCTGGAGTTCTGGATCAAACAACGGTTTCATCTATTTGTCCGCTGGAGAGAGACATAGAACATGCCTGCTTGGCGTCCGCAAACGCCTCGGATGCAATTTCTACGAGAGGGCGAAAGATTAGGCAAAAGATTAGGCCAATTCCTTGGTTATGAAAACCAAAGTGTAGAGGTCAACAAATAGACTCATTTTGCATATCAACTGGGTTTTCACGGGAGACTCAACTGAATCTCTCGGTTATGATATTCTTTAACTGAATGCGCTGCACAAAGGCCGCGACATGTTTCAGTTGGCACAATATTCGAGATTTCGCAGTTAGGTCTCCCGTGAAAACCTAATGGTTATAAAAATGATTTCATTCCACCAAAAGGTGAGTAAATGTGCTTTTGTTAGTCACCGCAGGAAACCGCTGTTTATTGAAGGTGCATATAATTTACAGCAGTCCTCCAAAACAAAGAACATTTCCGGGGAACGGTCCAGCTGGTCTTAGTTAGGGGGCCGTCACTCTTGGGAAGGACACACTCTGTCGACCATAAAAGCAAAATGTACATCAGATTTCGATGGTAATAATAAGACTGCAGCTTGCGCAGCAATATTGTGACCCCTTTTAAAACACCTGAAATATAAAACACCATGTAAAGGTCGCGTTTATTATCCATCGTCATGTTCACCATAGTAAAAGTTAGCGAAACTTTGAGTTCAAGTAGAACATACAGTTAACTGAAACTCGGGGACTGCTCCTAACTGATGAGCCCCCAGAAGGGCGAAACCGGTCGTGGGCTGTCGAAGAGTTTTCAGCAACCTTGTGAGTAGTTTTCTGTATGAAAGTGTAGATGTATTGCAAATGTCTTTTAGTGTTACAAAACAGTCTAAAAATTTCGAAGCGTAGCAACTGTAACTGTTGGGCAGAGAAAATAGCATTCCAAGTTAAAACAAACTGGATGAGGCATGGATTCAATGTCTTAATTCAACTTTTCCGACATTTGTTTTCAATGGGCTATCAACACAGCTGGTGCTTTTCCTCTTGGTCGTGACCTGTTTTAGAGCAAGGTACCGGTGTAGCTGAAACGCTTATCTCACTCACGTGGAACATAAATAATTGTAAGTTATTTTCTATTACTTGCTTGTTTTTATTAGGCAGTTTAACGCTCAGTAGACGAAATTTCAAAGAGCTGACCGTTCAATAAAACATTTACATTCTACAACCTTAGATAAAATATTCCCCCCGTGTTACTGCCCCATGTCAGAACCATGGTTGTCATCTCAGATTGGCTTCATTAGTAGTGACGTCACAAAAATTCGAGAGTTTACAAATCACTGCATTTTTCACGTGACATGCAATTCGCACAGCTGATGATCTTTTTTGTTTGACAATAAGGCTCGTGGCAGAAACTCTTCACCACAGACATGATGATTCTGCGAAGCATTGCAAAATGCTCCAAAAAGCATATAATCAAACTCATAGGCCAGTTTGTCTGTTTTGTATCTCCTTGTAATATCTCGTTGAGTATGTTTGAAGCCGGCTTGAAGAAGGATGTTGGGAACAGTGGCCTCTTGGAGTTGTCAGAAGAATAGCAGGATGACAGAAATGCTCGGCAAACAACATTTTAACCGAGTTGTCCAATTGATGTTATTTCAGACTTTACAGCCACAGCCAAGCCGCATGCTGTAGTCTTACGTTTCTCGTGCCTGCTTTGACCTTCCTTCTGGGTCAGCGAAAGTAGACAGCGATGTGCGTGAACCAGAAGCGCTGAATAGAAACACGTGATGAATGGACATCGTCGAACAATTGGATAAACGTATTCTGTCCGATCATGAGCAGAGCGAGTGATGCGGGTGATCTGGTTCTCACACTCACGATGACTGGACCGTGGGAACTGTCAGTCAAATACCAACCGCGCAACCTGGATGAATCATGAGAACTAAACGGCCTACACATGGACAAGGGAAGTGGAAACGCCAGAGGTTGATTCGAGCCGCAAATTGTCGCGAGTTGAGATATAAACTATCCCAATAGTAACGAAAAGTCGCAACCACAGTAGATACCATTATGTGAACCGACTTGTAAACCACGATGAATTTACTCCGATAGTTGAAAACTGGAGCCCAAAATCGTATTTGATCGGAGGGTTGTTGTTGATATGTCCACCGAGCTTGACAATTGGCTTGGAAAAGTTTCGTCACCAATCGAGGTGACATCATCAGCTAGGCTAATAGATCAACATCCAACTACAGGTAAACGCACCCAAACTACCAGTATTCCGGTACAGCTTGCACGTGGTCACGGAAATAATGATGGGATTTGTTTATCTGTGTAGAAGCCCATCGCTGTACCGATGATTTTAGGTTTATGGATTATTCAGAATCAGCATTCCGGCTAGAAAGAAAAATTCGTGCCAACAGTTCTAAGTAAATCTTGATTCACTAAGTGAAACAACCGACTCCACACACTAGGACATCCTCTGTTTACTTTTCAAAATCAATGAAGCCCACAAGATAATGTTATATTAACAGAAGGCAGGCTTGTGCTGCACTCTTCTGGGGCTTGGATAGCAAAGGGGACTTGTCCACGGCTTCTATGCTCAGCTTCCATCTACAACGGGTATGTATCGTCAGTGACCACAACACGAAATCTCCCTCCTTTCTATTCCGCCAAATGGTCATGTAACGAACTGCAATCCACCTGACCGGCACAGGGTCTGTCCACGAAAGTATTTATTTTCATACGAATCGACCACAACAGCGGCAAGGCCTCAAGGGTCTTAATCCTGAGGCATCATGTGTATCAACATGATCATGATCAGCATGATGTGTATCAACTTGTGAGTTTCGAACTGGCAGCTTTCCAAAACCTGTCAAATCAACAAGCTCACCAGGCAGGGTTGGTAAAGGCTGATCGATTTTTCTCAAAGGCAAGCAAATTCGACCTATGCACACTGGCTGAAGAGGTTCTTGTGTATTCGCCAAGCAACTGCAAAAACTGTGAAGCAACTTGATCATGCTCCAACAGCCCTTCGTGTCATCACTTCGAAAATGTCGTAGATACTCAACTGAGGTCACAGCATAAATCTAGCTCGTTAGTTCAGCAAAATCTACTTGGTCTTCCTACAATATGAAATAGTGCTAACAGCCAGCTTTTCCGTATGTTTTGCTTGCATTCACTCTGCTCACCTGCACTGTGGCAATTGTGCAGCACACGCTTCCGGGCCCATTCCTTAACATCCAACTTACAGTGGGAAACTTTACTTCTAAAGTAATCGTTCAACTGGAGCACCCTTTTGGAGCCTGGCTGCCCTGCAATCCGAAGGAAGCACGAGGTCAGTGATACTCCCGGGTTACCCAAGCCTATACAGGAGCAGTCGAGGTGCCAAAGTTGGGTTCGAACCACGAACCTACCGATCAGTAAGTTCGCACCCTAACCACTGAGCTATCTCGAGCTCCACTTCTGAAGCAACCCATGTACACATTATCAGGACTGGGCTTTCAGCTAACTACTAACATTACCGGTAAAATTCATATCGGCACGACTTAGGAAGCGCACTTCATCACGTGGTTAACCATTAGGCAATGATTTTGAAGCTGTTAGATTCTAATTCCCCCCCCCCGTGTGCAATTTTTCCCGTATGCAACTCAAAAGCATATGAAACCAAAAAAAGGCAAGTGAGTCTAAGAAGTTCAGCAACTAGTTTCTTCATGGTTTAAAACAGTTCAAATCCATCTGCCATATTTGTCTCAACCCCACGCAGTCACTCACATCGCAATACACCTAGTTTTTCTCCTCTCGTCTCTCATTTGCCCCTAAATTTAGCTAATGATTGGACAGACGGAGGGTAGGAGTATCATTATGTCCATCGCGATTAATAATAGCAGCGGCTGGGGGATTAAACATTGAGGTGCACACACACTCCTATCATCGATACAATAGGGGAGTTGTTGGCTGAGGCCAGAGTATGGGCTTGGGTTGAGATGGTCCGTTCGACCAACACTGGAGCGCCACTGCCTGCGTACATGTATTCATTGTCATGTTTGTTGGTTTGCACTGACATACATACATACATACACACACACACACACACATGGGCGAGCAAGCACAGGCATCCCTATCGCGAAGGCTGTCGCCGCACCGATGTGCGTCAAACGTACGCGGATTCAAATCACACACCCATCACCTTTTTGCATCTCCCAATCAATTTGAATTGGGCACAGAGTTGGGAACAATGTGAGACGTGGGGTCGTATGTCACAGTGTGATTGGTTTTGTACCGCGCCATTGCCACACAGAGAGGATCACTGTCAATTTTGTTTGGATTTTCGAAAGACATTTTACCCACGTAAGTAACAACACTTTTGGATATTTCTTATGACGAATATTTGTTGGTCGTAACATGATATTTTCACTAGATTGTGTTGAGTAGTTAAAGTCAACTAGTTGATATCCAGAGTCCTCCGCTTGTCGAATGCTCCGATTAGTCAGGTAGATATAATAGACAATCGATGACGCGGTGATGGATCACCACAAGGTCAATCTAAGTTGAAATGTTCCACTCAAAAATACTGCATTCTTTTAAGATCTTTTGGAAAAGGTTCCGCAGAACGGCACGTACCTGTGTCACGAAACTAATTCTCTGTTTACGTGGAAGAGTTCTCTTAGAACTCAAAAACCCCGGAACAGTTGGATAACTTTCTCGATGTTTACTTACTGAAGAAAAAAATGGTTAATTTACAATCTTGGTTGGATAAAACCAAGACTCTCAAATGCCTCTCGCACTTAGGTTAAAAGAACTTCCGTAGAGTCTTGTTAAACGGGGCAGAAAAGCTGAGCTAAACACAGATCGCTCTAAATATATTTTGTTGGTTGTTTATTTTTTATTGTCAATTGTTGGCTCCACAGTAATTTACTTGCGAATCTCACTGAGCTGAACAGGGGATCTTCTGAAACATACAAACCGAAAACTGCCCCTCTCTAAAGAAGCTGGACTTGGTGACACTGTAAATCAGATAAAAACCGTCCCTTTTGGAACCATCTCTTGTAGTGGTGGTTGGGACCTCCCCCATCCAGATTGATGAACCAAAAAAATATGCCTAATACGATTACTTTAGGCGAGTGTTTGATTTTGGAAACGATGGCACTGCACTGACCTATTAGAATTAATTTGCATCCACACTAGATCTCTAGTTTTCACTACGGTGAGAACTACGCACAAAATTACTTCCCAACGTGGTTACCAGATCGTTACGTTGTCAGAGGCATGCATGATATTTTCCCCAATTTTATTAAACTTGCGACCGGATCTTTCCGATCCATTCCTAGAATCGGTTTCTCCACTGGAAAACCTCTTGAGTAACATTACAGTAGCCAAATAAACATACGATCTCCCTGTTGCTTTCGAAAAGAAGCTGATAAACTGACAAAGTGATTCTCCACACTTCTGGTCACATGAAAACTACTCTCTCAGGTCTCTGTCCACTTTCTCTAAGATAAATGCAAAACCACGGTAGGCACAAGAACTGTGGCAAAATGCTGCATTCTTCAAAGGATGGATTCAATCGCTTCAGTTTTTTTAAGATTCGGTACTTCATACAGTCTCACGTGACCGAATGCTATTGTATTGGTTGGTTCGCTAGCATCCTTGAAACAAGAATATCGTGAATAAGTATAAGGGTGGAGTGTGCCCTTCATTCGTTCCGAAAAGCGCAGCATAAGGCGGAGCCAAGAAAGTACTGTATTGCAGACTTCCGCTTCAACCCCCGGGTTTAAATAGTACACTGTTGCTTTATAATTAACTGCGGCTCCCTCCCCCCGTCTTGAAGTGTTACTTCATCTGTAAAGACGTAAAGATACCCCTGAGTTTTCAGCAACCTTACGAGTAGTGTATTAAGTCTATACAATGTGTCGCGATGCCTCGTACCGACTGAAACATGAGGCAGCCTGGTGTAGCACATCCAGTTGCTCAAAACCATCGTAAACGAGGGATTCAACTGTTTTTCAGGTGAGTCTCTCGTCAAAACCAAATTGGTATGCAAGTGAGTGCATTTCGCTAATACTCTTAAGTCATTTGGCCTACATGACGTAAAATTTGAGCCAACAGTGTACCACTCTGAGGAAATGACCGGAATTGGCAACAGTACCCTTGAAGACTGAAAACTAGTTGTCCTTGCAAGGTCGATATAAAGTTATGTGAGTTAACAGAATGCAGTTATTGTGTCACTCCTAAGGTATACTGGTTCCCAGCAATTTGATATTGCTAATAGAAACCTCCACCCAAGAATCACCCTAAAAACAACTTTGTGCGAGTTGCTTTTTTCACAAAGTGAACTCTCTGCGTTAGCAAAGTTCTCCACTAGTCGGTCGAAAACATAACGGTAAAATCACGAACGCGTGAAGATTCTAGCCGCGAACCCATTCTCCTTTGGACCGCTAGATGAAGTGAAACGGACCGAGTTCGACTTAAAACGAGCTCACACGGTGACAGACCACCGGGAATCCATGCTGTGACTTGCCTTATGAAACAATGCGGTTCTTCGGATGGCTAGTGCAGGAATCTTTGTCACCAAAAACAACAAGGATGTGCTTTTTGGTGGAGCCTAACCGAGCATGCTTTGTAAACCATCGACGGGTAGAGCGCTTGGCTTAAACCAAAGCTTGACGGAATTAAGGCTCGCTTACTAAGGCAAGTAGTTCGTACAAGGAAAGGTCTAGTTGTGGGATCAAGGTAGATCAGCCGGTGCTCTGTTGGACTTGCAAACGAATGTTAGTGACCCGCAAAAGTCATGACGCCGTGGGTGTAGCTCAGAATTTCGCCCTTTCCCGTGACATATAAAGTTTTTGTTCTCTTCGATTTGGTTGGTCCCTTCGTGCAGTTTCTCCTCTATGGCTCTTCTAGAGACCAGCACTCATTTGTATACCTCCAGGAATACTTCCAATAGTTCATTACCCGGCTTAAAACTTAACAATTTTAATGGTGAAAGCACTCTATCAAATAATGACAATCCTGGCTGTCTCATGGCACCAGAGAGAAGTCATTCTGTCCCTAAATTTTGCATTTCATATACCTGTATTTTTTCGAATCCTGGCGGTAACCGTCTTTCATGCAAACGTTACCTCCGCAGACTAACCAACTTCCGCGGAAGCTGAGGCTGTGTAGCAAAATAATTGGAGCACGATCAGTTTATGCTCGTTAGATCACATTTGACTCAGCCGTCTCGGTTTCCAGTAGTCTGCAGATCGTCGATCCTATGCATCCTTTGTTGCTGCGCACACTGAGACATTGTTCACCCCAGCTTTGATGTGCCCTTTGTCCAGTGTCGCCTCTTATGACTTCAACCAAGCCTTGTTTGCCATCACAGTTTTAGACTATAACTGTAAGCTAACAGTGTGGCCGAGTAATATGACTATGTACGTTCAAAGGGACACACGTGTCACCGAACAGCTCAGTTTAGCCTGGTGAACGAACTGAACGAATTGCTTCGGATAGCCTACAAGTATTTTCCCAATCTCCCTCTTGTTTCCACTCGGATAATACAATTACGAGCGAAGTGTTTCACCAGCGAATGAAAAAACCCATCAGTGGGTTATCCGATGCATGCAATGACTGAGGTTGTGGACGCACATGTTATCAGACTGCTCGAAAGTTCCGTATCGTTTTGCGAACAAACTGGAACAATGAGAACAGTTCAGACACCGTACCTACATATTTTGCGTAGCGAAATTTATGGTATGAAACTTTCTATTTCCGAAAGAGCAAAGTAATATAGGTAGAGTGGGTAAGTTTTTGAAAAAACTACCCGGCCTTTCACGTGATTTCCCTGTAGAAAAGTAACATATTTCCGCACTGTTTTGTAGATTTTAATAGAAAGCCTTTCGAGTTTCCTCATTTTTCTAAGACACTTTTGTGGACTAAATCGACGATGTCTGATGAGGACTTTGTAAAACTTGATTCCAGACTGAAAAAAACAAAGATGAACCCCCATTGTGGAGTCCTTAGTGGGCTTTTGAATACAGCCTATTGCGTCCCCTGAATTCTCGATATTGGATGTAGTGCTGCCATTTGTTTAAATGAATCAAGCGTCGGACGGCATCGTTGTTCCGCTATCCTAGTATTGGGGGCGAGACTACTGTATATTTCTTTTTCGCTGTACAGTATAGGATAACTTTGTTTTACATAAGAAACTAAAAAACGAATATACAAGGTTGCTGGTAATATACAAGGTGAATTTTTGGCAACTTCAAACAAAGCAAACCACCGTTAAGTTGGCTATGATTATGAGCATTCAGGTTCCGGTTAGGTCAAACTAAAGATGCACAGGTTCGGTGTTTTTCATAATTTATTGGACACTGTTATTTGTCTATACTGGACCGGCAGATCCTTACTGGTCTATGGAAACACCGATGATTTTTCACAAACCCGTGATCAGTAACACTGAGGATCATGGTGTATGTGTAGCAGCTCCCTTGTTCCATGACGTCAGTAAACTACGCTGGAGGTCACGTCCGCGACGCCAATGCGTACAACTAGATTAATACTTTTCAAAGTATTTGTAGAATTGATGTTCACATCACTCCCGTTTGAACAGTCATCCTCCTATCCTGGTAGAACTGTTTTCTTGAGTTCACACCAAAGGGGAAAAGCACTGGACTCGAATTTCGCTCTTGTTAGAGTTCATAAGCAGTGCATATACTTGGCCGTGCCATGGGTTTTGAACTCCGGATGTCTGACCTGCGAGGAGAGCGAGTTACCACTACTCCACCAGCAAATACTGAAAGCATCTGAATTTTCACGTCTGAAGAGGCGGACATGTTCACACTTGAGCGAAGTGATTGATTTGCTCGACGTCTCGAACGGCGACCCAGCAACCGTCTTGGTTGTGTCGATCGATTGGCCTGCCTGAGAGGATTTTTCAATGTAAAAGGCGTGACTGAAGATACATGTCTGGATTGGTCATTTACTCAGGAATAAATACTCCAAGTCCATGGGGCTCTATTACAACGACGTAGTTGGAATATCTGCCGGGCCATCTTCCACGTGCCGTTTGTTTGGCCAAGTTCAAGGCGCATGATCCAACAGACACGAGCAAAGCAGCAAATAGAAACGCCGGTAAATCGAGAAAATCGATGCCCCCTCAGGTATTTTTAACAATGAGAAATTTGTCGGGGTTTAATCTTATCCTGTGAAGTACGACCAGATGATAATTCTGTGATGCCGTATTGATCATTTATGACATGGCTGGAGTTCGATGGACAAAGATGAAGGGTCGAATGTGAACTGGTGTATTATTCACACAGAATCTGCATTCATGGTTGATCGATTAACTTGTGGAGTCTGTCGATTCATCGGTCGATCTGGATACTGGTTTAATTTCTGGTTCCAAGGCCATGAGATCTACCGCAAACCAGGGTTGAGACAAGAGGCACTAAGTAGAATTGTGTTGAACTTCAGTTAAATTCTTTGACCTGGCCGATATTTGTGGCTCACCATGTGAACACCCCCTTTTCAAAAATTACCGTGGCACAAAAGAACTTGTCTGGCCTAGAATAGTGAAATATCCAAGCCTAGTATCGATTCGTTTTCAGCTGGACGGGTAATTTCTTTAAATTGCATGCAGACAGTAGTGGTAAGTCGAAGAAACAGACAAAAAGTGAAGTTTTATTGAGACGGCAACAGAAACATTCAAAACTGCGCACCTCCATTTCAAAAATACAGTCCCTTGGCTGAAAAACTTCTACGTCGAATATCTCATTCAGTTATTCGAAAAGGATTTTAAGAAGGTCAGTTAGTTTGTCATCAGTGCTATAACACCCAAGATGATAAATCTGCAGATAATTGAGAACTGTAAAACCGATTTGTCAGTTCATCCTTGTTTGCTTTCTCAAGGCTTAGTGTTAACGAGATATCTGCAAAACTGCGCGCTGTTTTAGTGAGAAAACCTGGAGAGTTGCGCAACAAATGCATAGGGTGAGGAAATTCGCTAGCTAACCCATCCACTAAAGCCTCGAAAACTTTGGAAAAAATGTTTTTAATGATTATCTTCAATAACTTAGGTGATCTTCCAGCGAAAAAAACAACAGGCTAAGTTCTACAGCTTAGTTACACGAGTTCACCCTGGGCCAACTTATTTGAACAGAATCTTCTCAGCGAAATTGTTAAAATACCACCCTATTTTATGGATGTAATACACTGCTCACAAGGTTGCTGAAAATTCTTCGACAGCCCACGACCGGTTTCGGGTGCTCATCAGGTGGGTTCCAGGTGCCTCCCGCAAAAACAAATTGGTTTCCACATGAGTGTATTTCGCTAATTTCGTGCAATTCTGGTTCAGGTGAAACATAAAGTTAACGGAACCTCGGGAACTGCGCCTACCTGATGAGCCCCAAGAAGGGCGAAACCGGTCGTGGGCTGTCGAAATGTCTTCAGCAACCTTATGAGTAGTGTATTACGTTTATACATGTATCGCGATATCTCAAATATCGTTCCAACTGCAACGTGAGGCGGCCTGGTGCAGCACATTCAGTTGCTTAAAAACATCCTAAACGAGAGATTCATCTGGGTTCCAGGTGAGTCTCCCGCAAAACCAAATTGGTTTGCAAATGAGTCTATTTCGCCACCCTCTTTTCCCCTAAAAATGCCCAGCCTTCTTCAATTTACACAGTCTAGGTCCGGAATGTAGACAACTATGCCTTAGGAAAAACAACTACAATAAATCATGATTGTGGCACATAATGGGTCAAAGTAGGAACATACAGTTTGCAGCATGTGGCACCGTTACCATGAGCCTTCAGCCGTTTTTGTTTCATTTCGTCATTGATGATATGATGAGATCCAGATGCTTCCGGGTGAGAACCTCGTCAACCTGGAATATGCAGACAACACTGTTCTCCTCTTCGAAAAAGAACAAGAAGAAAAGCTGACCAAAATCATCCAGTCCTTCGGCGTCCACGAAGTGTAGGATCATGCTGCTGGACATACGGTCTCTGAACATGCCTCTAGGAATTCAAGGAGTTGCGGAACGCAATATGTATCTCGGAGATTACATTAGCTCTGACGGCAGTGTAACGGACGAAGTCCACGCACACATCCCAGAGACCGGAATTGCGTTCGCCAATCTGCGTAAATTTTGGAATCGAAAAGCCATGTCACTGGGTCTCAAAAGATGCTGGATGTATTATTGTGCGGCAGCGAGACTTGGGTACTTCGGGCGGAGAATCTGAGACATCTTTACGTCTTTAATCACTAATATATTGGAGCGATAGCTGGAATTGGGTGGAACCCGTGAATTCACAATGAGGTGATCAAAGAATTTGTCTTTGGTGAAGTTCATCCTAAAAATGCATCCAGCATCGTAAGCTAAGGGGGCTGAGCCATATATTATGCACGATCAGAAAACCATTGTTTTCCGTCCCTAATTCGGAGAGACGGAAACGTAAAGGTGGACAGAGTATGACATGGCAGAAGGAAATGAAGGGTGCCGTTTGCTTCTAATGAAGGAATGTACATAACCCTCCATCTGCTTGGCCAAAGACATTGGGCGATATGGCGGCTAACCGATTTCAGTGGCTTTCATGATGTCAGTTTTTATCCAGGTTGTATGACTGGATGTTGGAAATCTGGCACCTCAAATATTTGCGGTAAGCTAGTTATACGTCCCCTCCCTAACCCATTTCTTTTTCCCTCCATTTTACGGCTTTATTGGAATAAAATTACATTTTTGTATGAGTGCTGTATGGGTACCAGTCTTCTCGCTTGCTGTTGCTGCCAATGATGATGATGACCATTAGTTTCCAGTTGCGTTAAATCTGGGGTTAATACCTCTTGATTCATTCTTCTGATAACTCAAAACTGAAGCCTTGAATTCTCAAGCGGTAGGATGCACTTACTTTCAGAATAAAACATCTCTTACTTGGTTTGAAAGGGTAAAATCAAATCAAACCAAATCAAATCGTTTAGCTATAGCACCCTTTCGGTACCTTGCTGTCATGCCAACGGAAAGAAACACGATGGCTGGGAAAATGCAAGTTTGCCCAAGCCTTGAATGGAGCCGTCGAGATTCTGAGGTTGGGTTCGAACCACGGGCCTTCCAGTCCATAAGCTCACGCTTAAACCACTGAGCTATCTCGAGCCCTTTAAAAGGGTAAACTCAAAGGAAATCAATGGATGTGAGAGAAGTAGGGTTACTGGGCTATTCACGTCATCACATTTCTTAAATGCAGCACGGCTCTTCCAATTACTAGACATGGTACAAAGCAACTGGTGCAGGCATTTCCTATGTCACTCTATATTTATACGTCAATCGACAGTTTAGGAATCGCATTTGCTTCAGTCTCTTGTGAAAATCTGACGTAATAGTCGCATAGTTGCAGGAAGCTGTTAGATGCAATCACTCAGGTGAAATTACGGAAAGCCTGTGTTACTTTGGATCTGGTCCACCATCGCTGAAGTCCAATGAATGATTAAACCTCCATAATGGACTGTTAATTATACCAGTGTTTATTCGATACTCGTTATATCGGCCAAATAATGTTTTGCACCAGTGACGACCATTTTGCAAGCATGGACAGCTTGGGCAGATAAGCTGGGAGCGGGATACTGATCGATTTGTATAAATTGTTTTTTGCTTCAGTTGATGATTTTGACGAAAACAACCGGTCCGTAATCTGGGATACTAATTACAACCACATTAATACTGATCGGGATGATAGACATTCAGCGTAATCATGGGCACATTCTCACTGTCATGTTGAATTATTACCCAGTGGTTATGTTTTATGATCGGTAATAATCTGGGTTGAAGATATCCGACTTTTTCGGAGTTCAATAGCCTTTGAAATATCCAGTTTGTGTGCAAGACATTCGGAGAAAAACCAGACAAACGCATCCGTTAATTGGGTTTTCTGATTAATGGAAAATATTTCTGTGGGTACTGTAACTCACAAAATGAAAGCAGTGAATTTAAATTCACCGTCTAGCCTGGAAAAAAGTTGCCGTCTTACATGTTGCTGCGTGAGATGAAACATTCTCGTACTGGGAGGAGAAAGGTTATTTTGAGCGGTTTAATGTCAAAATGGCGTAAACTTATAGATGAATCAGGTTTGCCTGAGGCAATGATTGATTAGGGTACAACTGTACGCCAGCACGGTAACATTTATTCAAATACAACCTTTTGGCGGAAAAGTCAAGATTGAAAAGAAATGGAGATGTGGAAGTGGTCAGTCATCGACGAATGCCGGACATATCCACATGGCTGTTTCGAAGATAAAGTCGCTAAAAGGGGCAGGTTTACACGAAGGCAAAATTGCAAGCCGTTTTGTTTGTCTGGAAACCTAGTCTTTTGTATAAAAATTGAAATTCATTCTCTAGGGACTCGTCGTTTGGGCAGATGGATGTAGAGGGACTCTATCACCCTTTTTGTCTAAAATGAAGCAACTAAACAGCCTCATGAAATCTGTCTCATGACGCTGACAATGAAACTCTAATAGTTGATAGATAAACCCGGTGATAAAACCTTGTACACAACGTTTTTTGAGCACAAACTGCACAACTTCTATCCCGAAACATTGGAACTATTCAGGCTACAAGGTGATACGAACTTCACCCAGCAGAAGCTCATGGATGGCGCAAATCGAAAGGAAAACCGAGAGATGGTCGTGAGAAAAGCAGATGGCCATTGGGATTTTCTACTCCAGTTGCTTGCCGATTGGAGGAAGTTGACCGTTTTCTTATCGCAATCGAGTTTGCTAAAAGCATCATCGATCATCCACCTTCTCACTTACCTGTGCACAGGACCTTGGCACTCCAACAATGGGGCGACTCTCATTGTTCCACAGTGTTGCATGGTAGTTCACAAATTGGTTGAAATGTATCGTACTACGCCAAGCAAGAACTAAGCTTCCTTCCACTGATGAAACTTGGTGGAGGAAATATTTTAGTAGAGATTCCATCCTGTCACTGAGGCCAATCTATGCTGAAAAGCTTTTCGTCGCCACTTGGAGAGGACATTGTCGGCGCGCGCCTCATCAACCGCGCACTGATGATGTCACCCCGACTGGCGACGAAACGTTCACAAGCTAACTGTCATGCTTGGTAATACATAGTAAAAAAAACATTGGCGATCATACTTTGTCTTCTGAACTTTAGACACTGCAGAAAGTTTAAAACGAGCACTTACCTCCTAAGACGTAGTATAGGACTCATGTGCATGCATCCGGGCTATTGTCCCCCATGCACATCTTCCCCTTCCAGATCTTTCTAATGAAAAGCCTAACGCCACTTCTCAAACCAGGCTTCAGTTATATCAGTCACTGCCGCCAGTGTATAACTCTTCACCTCCCATCTTCTCAGATCATCAGCAAACGAAACTCGAAGACTACGTCTACTTGATGAGTTCCAGGAAAGGCAAAACTAGTAAGGGACTGTCTGAGTTTTCGGCGAGAAGATACACTTCGAAATCTTGAATATTTTACCAACTGAAACAAGAGGTGGTCTTTCTGAAGCTTGTTTAATTACAGAATGTCACACACGCAAGATTCAGCTGGGATTCAACCGAGTCTTCCGTTAACATCAAATGAGTGTATTTCACCAGGAGATTATTACTCATTTCGCCTGAGTTTCACGTTAGAACAGTTGTGGGTTGAAAAGGCACGGTAAACTCCATGTTCGCCCAAAGTGGTGTTCAACTGAGGGGTGAAATTTTTGGATAACTGGACGAATGCGCCAACCTGATGAGCTACAAAAGGTTGGGGTGTGAAAGGATTACTGTACAAGTTGCATCATATCATATCTGGATTATCGGTCGAGCTCGAAGTAGTTCAGTGGCTAAGGCGCGAACTTAATGGCTGAAAGGTAGTGCGTGGCTCGAACCCGGCATATGCATCTCCACTGCTCCTGTCTATTCTTGAGCAAACAGACAGTATCTCCGCCCTTGGGCTTTCTTCGGGTAGCAAGGCAGCTAGACACCGAAAGTTTGCCACAGTTGAACAATTATTGTAACTAATATAAGCCCAGTCGAAAGATGATGAACCCTTACGAGACATATTTCGTTGAGAGATATAATGGATAAAAACTTCATCTGAATGTTACTTGGATTTAGAAAAACAGACAAGTTTGCATGGCTCAGTAACCCGGAAAGCTTCAAAGATCGGAAATTCAAATGGCAAAAGCCATACTCAAAAATAAGGTTACAGTTTTGTCGCGTCTGTCAATATACCTGAAAATAGTAGCATGACGGCAGGCCGCAAATACTATCAAGTCATTCAACGTAAAACTTTTAAATAGATGGTCTTACAGAATCTCATAATTCGATAGGAATATTAGGAAGCCAACCAACTTGATCATTTCCGGTGTTGTTATCTCCATAGAAGGACATTAGTAGTAATTATCGATCCATACTGCGTCTCCTCAACGATCTCGCATACCAGGGTGCAATGGAACAAGTATAACCCGAAGTCCTCAGTCCAATAGATGGTGCTTGAGTTCGGCAAAATGCGCTTTCATCCAACAACGCACTTTTCACAGCAAGAAACGACTAAAAATGTTCTCACCCGTGTTGCATAGAAAAAATAACAGAGAACACGCTACGAAACAAAAAAACCAGCAGCTAGCTGGTTAGCCGGAAATCTCATCAGCTCTGAAAACCTGGTAGAACGCTTAGCATGAACTTCAAGAGGAGAACTCGGAATCTTTTGACCCAGTGAGACACTGACAACAAAAAGACTTCTCTTTAGGGCATCAATGTCAGCGTTTGATTTTTGAAAGCATGTCCTAGAAGTGGACAAAAATTGTAAAGCTTCGAGAAGTAGAACGTTAAGCAAACACATGTTCCATAGTATCATCTGTCGCATTCTGAGCAGCAGTTCCACGAAGGAGAGAGAAAGACGGCGACTCAGTAACTGTTGCAGGCGCTGATGTCGTTTCGGCTTCAGGGAAACAGTATCTAGAGCTTCAGAGATACGTTCGCCCATATCCGAGTGGCTACCACGGAAGCTCCTTTGTAGAATATGAGCTGACATGGCACTGCGGAACAGAAAGACGATAAAAATTTTGGGGCATATTTTTTGTTTGAGAAGAAGGGAAAAGTGACCTACAGAACGAGCGGTAATCTGCCGTCATTACCATCAACCGCGTACATCGAAACCACGAAATGATACCGATTCGGTTTTGATTACACATCCTCTACTATAGTCCGTAGCAATACACTTAAATGTATATGACAGCTATCATTCAGCTCTCCAGTGATGCCCCTATCCGAGTATAGTTGGGTAGTAAAATCTGCCGCACCCACAATTTCAAAAGACTGTACTCTCCATAACTGTTTGGGCCTGTCCTGAGAGTATGTGCTGTCTGGAAGGACGCTGTGCACGGGTATTACTTTGCAGTCGAACAATGAAGAAATGTTCCTGTGAGAAATGTACTGAACAGTCTTGTTTGTGCATATTGGTGTAACAATCAAGAAGCTGATTAACGCCAACAGTTGTCGTAATTAGGCAGGGGTGGAGAATACGAACTAACGATGTTCAGCGGACTGTACCGAATAGTGTGTTGTAAGATCGGTGATGAACTTCGTGTACGCGTCAAAGCAATGTGAATGTTGGCGATATGCCGAGTTTGATATCTTCAGTCAACCAATGCAGAAACAAAGATTGAAACCGAACACAACATGGAGGCAGGCGACCTTGCTGTCGAAACCTTTTATTACTCTAAACGAGATGTATTGCGGGGCTTATTCGGCAGCATATCGGTTGAACTAAACACATATTTCACACACACCATGAACAAGAGACCAAGACTTCCGAGCCATCACAGTTCTACACATACAGGCCCGCATGTGATGAAAATTCCGATTTTTGATTTAACATATTCCTGCGCACCGTCCGCATTTTTTTTAAATCGATTGATGGCATTTTTCCTGTGAGGTTTCATATTCTTCTTTCAGAATCGGCAAAGATTCAGCCAACCCTTAGAGGTTTGTCGAGAAGGCTTTGTTTAACACGTGTGCGCTAAAACGGTTATTGTGGGGGGGGGGCACATGATACACTATCCATATGATAAATTAACAGCAGTGCTATCCGCGTGAATCGCAACGTGCTTTCCTGCCCATAGGGTCACTTATGTACAACCACCAAATGAACAAGTCAACTGATATATGATGCTGGGAAAAAAACCTATTGAATTCAACCGATCCATTAGTTCACATCCATTTCATCTGGCAACTAAGCCAAGTTTTACTAAAAATAAACCGTCAACAGAAAAAGGTTTATTATGATTAATTTGATGCACATTGAATTTCAAAAGGTTATACTTTCGGAAAGTTTTTTGAGTGCTCCACTAATGAATTGCATTTTTGATCTTTACAGATTTTTACTTAAGCGCTTCAAAGGGTGCCAAATTCAAAGTGGTGGTAAAAAACAATCAATTTAAGCGATCTTCATAGAAATCCCTAGAAGAAAAATCGATTTTCTGGAGAATACAGCGACTAGACTTCCTGTGAGCCAGGGATCGATATAAAAAACAGCCATAGTGGAGCTGTCCCCGGAAGATCCTGAATCCTCTCTTTACGGTGGGAGATTACTCAGTAATTGGTAACCAAGAGCTTATTTCTGACTGAATAGCTTAAGTGATAACTTGTGCACCCGCGAAAGTGCAGTATACTGGTGAAGGTAACGCTAGGATTACAGTCCTGGATAGGATACATCGCAGCAAAGCACCGGATTTGTGATACGGACATCTGTTCTCCGGTCGAACATTACACGTTTCTAAACACAGAAGATTTTTTCTATTTCGATGGATCCTACTAGTTCATTATAGATTGTTTGCAAAAACAAACCATTTTAGACAAGACACTTCGTTCCTGCGTATTCAGTGAAAAATCCACAAGTCCTGTTCATTAAAAGCATGTCCAATAAACCATGTTGCACGTGTCTACGGGAATTTGAACGTAGATCTAGACGACTACCCATTTCCCCAACTTGCCAAGCTGAATCTAATCTCGTAATAGTCTCTACCCCGGGAGTCCTCACATAGGCACGATAGGTTCACCTCCCGACTTATTCAGTATTATTATTATTATTATTCAGTTGTGCCAAGTCAACAAAAGTTTAACTTTCCAAATCAGGACGGAATAGTAATTTAAGGGGGGCGACTCATAAACCCTTTTTTTTGGAATCCCTGGCGATCGATGGAGTAAATTAAACGTAGGCAATGTGTAACACCATGGATGTGATTCACTATTGCGGCTTAAACAGCAGTTAGAAACAGTCATGAGGTGCCTCAAACGACACCCTGGATAGATTTTAGAACATACGTACGCTCAAAGACTGGAACAGTAGTTGTTAGTTTTGACTGAATAATCCTTTAAGCATGGACGGAACACACTATTCATCGACAGCCAACAACCAGTTCCATCCTTCTCGGGTCACAGTCCTTGATGTCTACCGGCGATGAGCGTGAGTTTCACCAGATATGAGAAACATCCTACAAAAAATTCTTCCTATTCTTGAAAGATCGTGAACCTCATTTTAGCAACAAAGGCATAAACCGATCTAGCTAGTTGACTTCGGAGGTTTCCAATCGGAGATAAATCTCAACTGCATATAGGCCAATTCCTGACCCTGAAGTCCGATACCAGTAACCATAGTTCAGCACAATGGTGTTCTACTTGAGAGGGAATCATGCTCAATGCATCAATACTTTCAATCCCATGGGTGCTCCCTTCATAGGGGGTTCATCCGGGCCCTCAGTCAACTCTTCCAAAGTTTCTGGTGGTTACACACATCCATCCGAGTTCAGTGCACAGTACGAAGTTGCCCCAAATACAAAGCAACCTCAGTGTTTTACCGGGTTCACCCTTTCCACTGTCATAGATAAAAACAGCAAAAGGATTAATGACCCGATGGCAGATGTTTCTTTCTTCTATGCATCTTTGTTGACAAGCATTAAACGACTCTTCGGATGGTTATCAGTATCGGGCATCAGGTAGATGGTCATCGAGAATGAATTGTCGAATTACGAAGTGAGAAATCGAAGTACACACAGAACTTAACTATACCCGTGGCTAGACTCAACTTACTGACCTACCGCTTACCCAGATTTATAGATTTCATAACTGTGTCACTAAAACCAAGCGTCCTTACTTTGTCGGACACCGGTCCAGAAAGCAGTGAGTTGCTTCGATTCCTGGATTCCTCAATTCAATGTGTAGCACACCTAGTACAGCTTGGATTGACATTACAGTATATATACAGTATACAGTATACATATAGTATATATAGAAGTGGATTTAAAATAAGATGCGTTCGGAGTCGCTGAAATAACAAGTAAAAAAATCATGGAGAAACATAGATTCAGTAATCAAACAAAATAGTCTGAAAAAATATGCTCAGACATCACAGTACTCGTTTTCCCAAATAAAAAACAGCTGAGCATAAAAGCGCTGGCGATGAGTCAAATTTGGTCACTATATTGGACGCGAGTAGAGCATGTCAGATCCTTCCTGAAAGACAACTGAGCCAGTCGAAGCTTAGGGTGTAAAAGTTCCAACTACTTACGTGGTGGTGAAGCCCGACAAGAATAAAACATACTAACTGATAAGTAAACCCTAATTTCGGGGTAAAGGCATGCGCTGAGTTCGTAAATGATTAGCTTTACTTATTTATTTTATTTATTTATTTGAGTATTTATTTATTTATTTATTTATTTATTTATCACTTCATCCTCAAGATCAAATGAGAGCACACTTGGCAAAAACTATTACTACCAAGTGTGCTTCTGTCATTCCATCGACACTTTCTCAAAATTACCTCTCAAGGATGGATAATGTGTCTGCCGTTTCTGAGTTGCACCTGAACTATCGTCCACCTTAGGAAAACAATAATGATTACTTTTTCCAGTTTTTTGTGGCTGGTCCATAACTCCAGAAGGCTGTGGTGTTGCGAAAAACTGGAGTAGTCAAGTAATCTTCAAATATGATCTTCAAGTTCAAGGTTTACGACAGCAAATGTGGGTGGTCGTTTGTTTGTTCGCTGAGCTTGGCAGTATGATTGCTGTGAGTTTCAAAATCGAGTATATTTTGACATAAGAGAGTGTAGCACTCGTTTTTGTAAGGCATCCACTCTTTTCCCTTTGTCAACAAGGTGCTCAAAGAACCGAAATCAAACGATTTCAAATCACTCAAGTATCTTTTTCACCAATCCACAAACTCATTCGGTTTACATTATCATCGACCCGAAAGGTCTGTGCGGCCTGCAACTTGTGTGGACCAAAACAGAGTGGTTGTTGTATGATCTGCTTTAAATTCTGAATCATTTAATACGAATTCTACGAAGTGTCGCCTGTCAAGCTCTTCTCCAGTTATTGGGAGCGTAGATTAGACAGTGCTGTCAGACTGTCGCCCAGAACATTGCCGATGGAGGGTGACCGAATACCAACCCTCCCCCCGTAACCTCGAAGTGAAACGGCAAACATTTAAGAGGAGGTCGACAATGAAGTATGCGACGCAGCCTGTTGACAGACTACCCATCCTACACTTTTCTGAGCTTTTGTCTGTATGGTCTGAAGGATTCTTTGTTGACTTCGTACAGCTGTGTTTGCCATTAACTGGACGATCCGCAGCTTGTCACATGAGCTGGTGAGGGGTATGGGAAAGTGAATGTTGACGAAGAAACCACAAATGATCGTTAGAACATCGCAGAACCTAATGTTTCAGAATTGAGATCTTGTCTTGGTGTGCGTTTGTTTATCCTTTTGTGACGGAATATCAAAAACAAATATACGGAAATGACCGCTCTATTTATACCTCAATTATAGTGGCAACCCTTTTCTGATGTTTTCAGCTGGTTGGTAGTGATGGTTTATCAAGCACATGTAACTTCGTCCTGCGCTAAATTTCGCCTGTCCGTCTCAACAAGTCGATTCTTTATCCTTGAAATAGCGGCTTTACAACACTCGATAGTTTAGGTAAATGCCCTCATCCAGTCAGCTTCTATCCAGATTGCCTTGCCAACGCCACTAAGTTGACTGGTGAGGGCTCTCATGCTTCATTTTCAGGTCATGGACTGATCCATGACCTGAGAAGACGCAGGTGTTTTTGGATGAACTGACCAAAGTCATCCCGTCCTCTCGTATGCATTTTACACCCACAAAGTGTAAGGTCATGCTCCTGGACATGCAGTCACTGAACACGCCACTTACAATCCAGGGAGAGGTACCGGGAGTTGTGGAGCGTTTTTTAACGTATCTTGGAAG
>SJOL01002724.1:95250-106841 GCA_004794785.1 Opisthorchis felineus
TAGAGTGCACGCTGTTCTATCCTGAACCCTCACTCACCTGCAAGCACTACGGCTTTTGCTACAGCACACCGTTTGCGAGTGAGCAAATGTTTCGTCTCCGTTTCTTTTTTTAGGGGGGAGGGGAGAGAACAATGAGAAAAATTCACGGGTATGTAGAACTGAATGGTTTAAACACAAGCAAACATAAAAGAAACCACGGAAATCGTGGATTTTCATTTAGACGTGTATTCAGGCTCTAGTGATCAGAAATTGCTACTTGTTCGTCATCTTGTTTGTTGTTGCAACACCAAAATGCGACAAATTAACCTTCTTTGAATGTGGTAAAATAGACGTGCAAGCTTTGGAAATCATTCTTGGACATACGGGAATGGTCAGGTGGTGGTGGGGGGCGAGGGGCGGGAACTTGTGAATTTACTAAAGCCATCGTAACCAGCCTACATATTGATTCCTGCAATCGATTAAAAGGCATTCGGATAATGTCTGTATGAGCTTTTCGCCGGCCAAAGTAGATGTCTTGAATTCATACCACTCTCCTGTAGCGAGGGGAGAAATTCTCAGCTATTGTTCTTCCAACATAGTGAAATGCGGAGTCGTTACCTCTTGAGAAATTTCTTCTTATTTAGATTGGAGTAGTCACGGAGCTTTTCCCAAGCTCCATAAGTGGAGCCTTTGTCATTCTGGATTGAACCCAACCGCCGTTCCACTTCAGTATACTAGCGCCATTGGTTTACAGTGAATATTGTGTGCTTCAGAGGACAACGTGTGATATCTGTTTATCCGTTTCAGTGTTCCGGTTCAATCCTTCTAGTGTAACGTTTTATGTACGGAAGGGATTAAGTGCTCGGCTATCCAGTAGTAACTTTCTGAAATTACACTCTCAATTAAACATCACTTTCAGGTAGCGAATGTCACAAACAGTCACCCGATGTCAATTGCCGTCTCCTTCTTTGATATCAAATGGACCAATGACGATTTCAGAACCAAAAGGCTTGAAATCGATCGGCCGCACCACATCCGCTGAGCTTGACCTCAGTGACGGGGGATCACAAAATCCTGGCTACCGATCCCCGTCTTCTGAAGATGACCTCGATCCCCCAGCAGTGACTGGACAGACCAGTGTGTATAGCTGTGCAAAACGGAACGGAATGACCCCAACACGTGACAGTTCTATCGGACAGATGGATGCGGAAATTTCTTACGATTCCGAAGAATTTCCAGAAAGAAACGAAAAGGTATCAAGAGAAGAACACAGTGGGCGATTTCAGTATGATGCACGTGGACACCACCTTTCAGATACTTGGAATTCCACCTCACCGAAAAAGTGCATATCCTTCAATACAGCGGCGGATGAAGTTGGACAATCGGCGAGCCTAGTAAGTCACTTTAGGGTGGCCTTATTCAACTTAACCTATAGAATAAAGCGTGCTGCATTAGAGAAACATGTGAAAAGATCGATACGGTGAAAGGGTTGACCTTACTTCGGGGGATCGCGAGAAACGAGGACATCTGTTTTCGAACTGTACAGAGGGAGTCTCCCTCGGTCAAGAGTGTTTTGTGGCAGAGGTTAGCGAATTGAGGGTTTAGTTCAACGGCTAAAAAATCACGCCTCAAACATCAACGATTAAAGCCTTGCATTAGAAGCTGTCTGTCTGTGAACCAACGGTACGAACGTCCGTTTCACTAAAAAGTTGCAGTGAATCAGTGATCCTACCAATAAATTAAATTTACCTGTCGTGGATTGACTCCCCGTAACACAATATCCGTAACCAGGTATAAAAATAAAACATTCACCGTACAGTCCGTGAAATGGTTTTAAATGGCTTAAGGAGTCATGTGCCCTTTGGAAAACGCCATGGTTTGTGGAAAACTTGACATGTTGGATCGTGATATCCCCTTTTTGATTCGCTCAGTGCATGCAACCAACAAAAGTTCATTGACAGCATTCACATTCACGAGCTAGTAATTGCTGATCCGAGTCGTTTTTTACTACTTGAAGTAACTTGCTTGACATATCGGATGAGTCCACGGATGCCTGAATGACAGTTCCAGACCTAACGATCGACATAAACACCAAACCAAGCACCAAACTGTTTTGCCTCGTTGAAGCGATATCCCGTCGTGATGTGACCAACCACGCAAATGGTATAATGTCACAACGGCCCAACACAGTGTGGCATATTCGAATGTCCCAGCAATCCTTCACAAGCTTCTTTGATGCGCGCACGCGCACCGATGACATTGCATGTTTTGACAGGAGTCCTTGCACACACACACACACACACACACACACACACAAGCCTCTCCCCTTAGCGTGTGCTGCCTGGTGAATGAGTAGTTCGAACCGTTATCAATCATAAATCAGCTTAATAGGATCAGAATAGGCGTGCAGGAGGACAGTTGTCCCCAAATACTTTAGAGATGATTAGAATGGAAAAACAGGAAAGCGAAAAAAACAGCTGACCACAACAATTCCCTAACAGCGTGGGCACAAACGCAGAACACAGAACACACGAAGTTAATGGTTGAGACGATAGCAGCGCGAAGACACATACAAGCATACCGCGAGATTGTTGATATGCCAGTCCCAGCCCGTGCGACATAAATTCGGACAGATTTCTCCGTGATGACGGGTCATCCTTAAGGATAGTTACAACTTCGACTGTTTGTGTGTATGTGTGTAGGCAGCCAGAATAGACTAGCCGACGTTCTGAGGTGTGGATAGGTGCGCGCATAAAGTTTTTTCTTGTACTACGCCTCAGATGACCCGTGTGGGACTTTTTCTCTCCACTATGGCTACCAAGCCTCATCAGCGCGCAGCAGTGCCTGACTAGCATTTGGCGCGCGCGTCTTTGTGCGCGCATGTGTGCATCATGCGACGAAACGCGATCGCATTTTGCGTGATTCAGATTCAGACCGCGATAACGCGCAGGCATGTACTACGGTCATGCTGTTATTGATGCTGGAACAGCTGTTGCGCGCCTGTCAAACACATCTTTCGTGGTTGTTGATTATGGTCAATTAAAAACAGTTTGGATGGGGAAAGACATTCGCTCCTATTTGAATGGGAACGGTAGGAAAAAGGCTGTGTCTAGGATACAATTCACTGACAAGCCCCAAATCAGCGTGAAATCGGTGGCTGTGTGTTTGGGGATTCACATAAGTTAACGTGAGATTCAGCCTAATGTGGCCCATCACTTTTCAGATGTCTAAAAAGCAAAGTCTCGCATGTTATTCAATTGCATATATAAGCAGAATGGCGGTTCAACAGCTCGGATAACCGTTTTCTAATTCTCTAACGGCGGAGAGAACGCACCCATTACTTGTCGAAACATGTTTTTGAATATAAGGAAACCTACGTTCACTTCTTTGGCCCCATTGAATCAAGCGTGATCAGATTTGTTTGGTTATTTGCGTAATAATTATACCAAAGCAGGGCACCAAGAAGCCTCAGGAATGAAAACAAGGCACTATCAGCCTAATTCTTGAATCGCACCGCACTGCTAACTTAAATTTTGACCTAACGTTGGGGTGTCGGTGATGACCTTTCTCTGTATTCCTTGCGACATAGCAGTCACTGGGATGAATCAAATTTGGCCGAAGGCCAGTCACTCTCTGGCCACACATCGACTGCGATGTTTTTTGTTGGTGGTTTCTCTCAGCTGGTCTTCCTTCGTGAAGTATCAGAATGTTAGAAGCTGGGGAAGTCGTCTGTGGGTCACCAAGGTCCTCCGACAGAATGAACCAGTCGTTTGAGAAAGATTTCCAAAAGTTTCGGTGTTCCTAGAACTCTTATTCGACTCCTTCGACTTCCGAAGTATGAATGATACAAACTCGACGCAGCTCAAGTCTAGATATTGCTTGGGACATAGTTCATGTCAAGATCATCGATACTCAAACAAAAGTCAGAAGGAACGCAGGGAACACGGTAGAATTCAGGAATCACACGGCTGATACATTCATCCGGGAAGGGGAGTAGATTTTGGGGCTCCTGTCTAAATTTTATGGCAATTATCGCCAAATTCCTGTTTGTTACGATGCTTGTGTTTAGGTATGGCAAGCAATGATCAACTGAGGAAGATGACGAAGCTCGATTAGTAGTTACCTTTAGGATTGTGGTTTCACTAAAAGTTACTGTTCTAAGCGAAAGTTTGGTCACTAAATTTCGAAGATTAACTCTCGTTTAGTTAAACCAACAGATGTCAAATATCATCCACTGCAAATAGCTCACATCATAAGTTGTATGGACCGAAATTCGTACACAGCCTTCTACCGTCGCGTTCGGAATTCATCATTCCTTTCCCTAGCCGAGCACCAACGTGAACTATTTGATTAAATTCCTTATGTGCCCACCCATTACATGTTACGATATCTTTGTAAATCGCAGGTGTCTTTCACATGCCATTTTGAAGATTAAATCACTAGATTTGCACACTCCCATAACACCTCAGCTCCTCATCAGTACATCTTCATCGTGAAATCGGTATTTCTCGAGATTCCCGTAGGCTTTTCTTATGAATCCAAATAGAACAGTTTCGGAGTCTTGTTGGGTGATTTACCTCAATGTTCATCTCATTAGCTGTGATTTGTAGCAGAAGGCTACGTAAACTCAGGGATGATCTTTGATTTCACCGGGAAGAAAGAGAATCAAATAGCCGCAACTTTACTAGAAATACAATGCTACAGAGATCCAAAAACCTGACCGATCGGTTCACTGTTTTAATCTACTTCTGATTTTTTCTGTCCATGTTTAAGAAACCTGACAGTAATTTGAACTCCAGGTGTTTACTACGGATAGTGCGTACTCTGAATGACTTTCGGTGGAACTTGTAACTAAAGTCATACAATTTTTGTAGTTCCTCTGTCCCCGTGTAAGAATAATCTTGGAACTCATTGACAATAGTAGCTAAACGATTTCTAGCATCTCAGGATGTACGGCAGTCCCTGATGATACCCTCATGCGACGCGGAAAAATGGAGTGTCGGTGAGCACAATGTGAATCAATTAGAGAAGAATGGTCTCATAAGTAGCATATAGTACCGAGAATGGCAGTCAGAAAAAGGAATGCAGAAATATGCTGATGTAGTGGTGAAAAGCAAATCGAGTCTCGATACGGTTTCATTATCCCCAATGTTTTGATAGTCACCCAATTCGCATGCATCTCATGAATGTTTATGCCACCGATATATCCTGTTCCAACATACTTTCGTGACTGACTTGATATTCCAGCCCACAACCTCTGGAGACCAGGCTTATGACGACACGACGGTAATGGGTCCAGAAGTAGATAATGATGAACATCAGAGGTCAAAAGATTGTGTTAGCCTCCCGACGACGGACAGAACTGTGCAAAACCACAAGGACGACGGAAAATCTCCGCAAACTATCTCCAGTCGGGGTACACTGAATGAATCAAAAACACCGGTTGTTGGACGGGATGGTTTGACAAACCGGGCAGCTCAGAAATTTGAGTTTTCCGAGACTCGAACCCAAAGAAAACCACAGCCACCTGGCCTGAAACTAGGAAATAAAGATCGAGAGAAGGGAAGGGAGTGCGTTGCCGAGGAAGCCAACCGAGGCCAGCTACGAGAACAAAGATTCCAAGAAGGCTCATCCCACTCACCCGTATCAGAACGTTCCAAACCCTCCAAATCAACAACATTCCAAACGAGTCGCCAGTCGCATGGTATCCTGGACTTTTCCGGTGAACGTGATAGAAAAATGCCCAAAGCAGATGGATCGAATGGCACCCACAAACCACAGAATGCTTCAGATTACAGTCCATACCATTCAGACTCATTAGGTCACCTGTTTACACTGGATAACGCCGCTTTGGCAGCTAGTTTACATTCTTCTCCGCTACTTTCAGCACATTCAAATTCGACTCGACTAGAGGATGCTGATAGCGGCTATATGAATTTACATACGGGTGATCAGAGCAGTGGGGAAAGTGGCAATTGTTCAAACGATCCATCTATGTCCATCAGCAGCTGCCTACCACCCATGTTAGCCGCTGCTGCCATGGCTGCCTTAACCGGGGGCAGGTTTCCCACAGGTTCCACTATGGGTCACTTCAATCCATTGTTCCCACAATCTTCCGGCAACCTACTTCCAGCACACATGAAAAACTATGACGCAGCTATGGAACCCGGTAGTCTGGAGGGAATCCACAGGGCATCCGGTAACTACGGCTCATCTTTACCAGGCTCGGGACAAGCAAACGACTTCTTATCACCCATGCGTGCAATGTATAACACCTCAAAGTTGCTATTCGGTGGTGGCTCGGATGACAGGACAATTTGCAGCCCACCACCACCATCACTTTCGGCTTCCGCAAGTCCACAACCAGCCGGTTCCAGAGGATTCTCCAAGTCCAGCAGGATCGTGTATAACAACCACTTGGTAAATGAGGACGAGGACTGTGAAGAGGAGCAAGAGGACTTGGAAAGTATGGAACCAGACCATGTCGGACCTGAGGGATCCAGTTCTGTTGGTGGACAACAATGGACTTTTGAGGAACAATTCAAGCAGGTTAGTTGTTATTCGCCTAGGATTTTACTTCACGCAGCAATCACAGAAGGTCTACCTTCGTGTTTTACCTTAGAATTCACTTGTATCGTCCTCTACATAGAAGAGCGCCAGCATTTTATTATCATCAATAAACCTTTCTATTGGCTGAGTGCGACTCAATCAATAGGTCATGTGAACCGCTCGAAAGCTCGTTGGCTCGTTTGTGGCTCGACAATCCCAAGTGGTCATCTGAATCAGTGTTATGCGTTATCTCAGTAAGCGAGGAAAATTCTTTCCAAAAGGGACCTCTGTTTTGTAATGTTATGGAGTCCTTTGTGGGATCCGTTCTGTGGAAATCTCCAAGATCCATCAGTTTGGTTAGGTGGAAGGCAATGAACATAGGTTGTGATACCCCTACATGTCCTAATTTATCCCTCTAGACGGAAGCAGAAGAACAGGCTCAATATTTTTAATGTTTGTTTCTGTAGATTCTCCCAAAATGAAAAAGGGAATTTTAAGAACATTCAAGTCAGTTTGGATGGGAGCACTTTAGCCTGTTCTACACTACAACAGGATCAGGTAGTTGCGAGCAGAACCAATTTCACAGAATAACTAGTTGCACCAATGAAAAACGGTCCTCGTTTTATCACATCGCATGGCTTAATCTGCGATCTTGAATACGCCACTTCCTGATTCATGGTCAAAAATGTCTGCTGAGACTCACAACCTTTATGCAAAATGCATGCCACCAGCAAGTATCCAAAAACACAAAGTCTATTTCTTTCGTCCGGTGTTTTGTAGACGATGGATGCATGGTCCGAATTGCTAGGAAAATCTCGGTTTCGTGGGAGTTTCGCTATTAAATTTCCATGATTATGCGTTTCCACTTTGTCCGATAGAACAATATGAGGTTCGTAATTCTGTGTTTCATAGGAAACATTCGCAACTATAAGTTCAGGACAGTGTTCAGGTTCACTCACATTTCGTTTCGTTCCTCTTGCAGGCTTCGGAATAGTTGCTCACTGTCTCCCACCGAGCGACTTCCCCGACGAAAGCCGCAATAAAACTGAAAGCCACTAACAGAGGTAGAATACAGAGAAAAATTGCATTCCAAACAGCTTGTTACTAAAGTTGCAAATTTCTATCCATGAAACTCAGGAAAGATGTCACCTTATTGGACAATTCCCTGATGGGCTCATACTGCAAGTAGAAATTAGTGTGGAGAACTGCCGTATCATCGCCACTGATTGATGGAGTTCTGAGCAGGTCGTCTTGTAGTAAAGCGGGTTTTAGACAATAAAGTATTCTACTTCCTGCCGCTCTACTGACTGCGCGAACACCACTTACCTAGAGCTTACTGTGACCTCTGACTTTGAGGTTTAGGGCTCTTGTAACATTTGTGACTTGTGATTGCTGTTTATCTGATAAAACAACACCTGACATACAACGATTAACCAGGGAGCGTCCGACCTTCAATAGGTTCGTTATTACGGTCAACACCAGTGTCGACACGCAGAGCTAACACATACCAACAAACTGTTGTTAGCTGTCATATCTATACCCGTAAAAAAGTTGCCAACTCATCGCGGACCCCAGACCATACCCTCTGAACTAATAAACGGAAAGGGTCAAAATAAGTAACTGTCTGGGTACGGTTGGCGATGACTCAGTTATCGGTGCATAGATGTGGTTAAGAACTGGGCAGTGTTGTACTGTCATCCAGGACCATAGCGTCGCAGGCAATACCTGTCCAACCCGACCAACAAGTCATCCTGAGATGAGCAGACCGATCAGTAGGGCATTTGTTTATTCGAGCCTGTTGAATGACTTACAAACTTCAAGGCGACTCAATGAGCAATACTTCGCTTCACATTCCCCGAGGTCCTCACTTATCCGACGCCTAATCATGATTTGTTGCTACATCTGGCACAGCTAGCTATGCCTGTGTGCTACGGTCGATTGATAACTACGTTTACTCACTCGATATCCATCGTTTTTCGTCCGCTGAGGAAACGTTATTACATTGATTGATGTGCACAGTTTGTAAAAATTGTCTCCTCTCGCTGAAACAGTTTGGACCTCAGAGATATGGGTCCAATCATTGTGTTAGGGAGGCATAACCCTATTCCCATTCCATGGACACAAATGATCCTACAAGGTGTTCATTGTTCCTCCTAACTTTCTTGTTTGTCCTAGACATGTCAGGGGGATTTGCCGAAAGCGAATTTGTTGGTATGAGCCTGTCTAGTTCTCTCGGCTCTTACCTTCGCAGTACAATAAATTTTGCATGCCAGTGGTCCACTCAACTACAGATGAACTCTCCTGTTATCTGGTGAGGGGGTCCTTAAGCTGCCCAATGATTACAGTTAACACTATCATCCCTGAGATTTGGATGTCAGCCATCTGTGATTTCGCAATGATATTCATAAATCAAGGCTTCTGGTAGCCAGTTCGATCACGTATAGGGATCCTCAAAGCACATTACTCCTTTCCAAGACAACGTTAGCCGTTAGTAAAACCTGATGTGTAAACTGTCAGACAGAAAGCTGAATTTATCCTCAACTCTATGAAGGGCCAAGATCTGAATAGTAGTCAATGTTACTGACGACTGCCCAAACGACTGGGTCCACATCCAGTGCTTAAAGACGCGGTGCGAATAAAATCCCATCATAACATTCACCGCGGTATTCTGCCCTACCACCAACATTAGTCAGTGCACGTGTCGGTCGATGCGACGAAGCATTACATGCCGACCTTGATGTGACAGCCTTACCATCAATCCACCGTGGTTGTGAGAGGGGGCGGCGACGTGATGATTAGAAAGTTCAGAATTCATTGAGATGTGCGAACATCGAGGAAATTCGTCACCTATACTTGTCACGCTTGCCTGCTACCATATGTCGTTCTTACTAAAAGTGGCAGCAGCAACCGCTGGAAACCAAGTAAAGTTGATGAATTAGTAATATACAAAGTCCCTCATAAAACGCAGTAATTTGGAATGCGGGGTGGAGGGATGAGAATAGAAAGGACAGAGCTTCCATTGTCTTTTATGGAGATGAGACACACTGGTGAGACGTGTTCATTGATAGGATTAGGTGGTACTTGTTTTTGTGAAGGGGGAATCAGCTCTCGCTCCAACCCGCATTGGGTTCGACGTGAGATCCCATCTATTGAAAGTCTACTTTCCCTGGAGACGTTGCGTACCTACCATCTTTAATTACTCTCCTTATCTGGTTCATATATTATTCATCAATTAACCTAGTAATTATCTACCAGGAAAAAACAAACAAAACCTCCAGCGACACGTGTGGGGAGGGGGGGGAGGAGACGGACAGCCTATTCAATGGTTGATGTAGATTGATGTGCGGAGAGAGTGGGGGAGCGAGCAAGAAAATGTTATCAGGTGCCATTTATATTTCATTCAAGGAAGACTGCATGAAATCCGTTTTCGATTGAACCTGTCACCAAAACCGCATAAGTTATGCATCAATTACTTTCCGTGGTTACAATCAGTCTAATTGGAAGAACTACACTCTCAGACTCTACCGCGATTAGTTGAACAGAACTTTACTATAGTCACTTAACAAGACGCTGATGTGATGTGGAAGGTTGGGTAAATGGAGCGTACCCGGACCAAGTTCACATCATGTGAAAGAGGTGAGACGTCTGGTGTTGGCGAACAACAATCGATTTCTCGCTTGCCGGAGGCGTGCTGCATTCGGTGAGCTACCAAACACACTGTTCAACGTTGCGCTTATGCATACGAAATTCCCATATGAATTGCTAAACACGTGTTGACTACTAGGGACGTTAATAATGACCAACCTTTTGTGGTCTCCGAAATGGACCAGATATCCAAAAGACCCTCATGATGGTCAAGGAATCTGCTCATAAGGTTGCTGGAAACTCCTTGGCCTTAAGAGTAGTTCCCTTCAAGAATATATGTTGCGATATCTCGAATGTCCTAGCAATTGAAACATGAGGCGGTCTTTGTGCAGCACATTCAGTTGAACACCATTATGAACGAGAGATTCAGCTGGGATTCAGCTGAGACTCTCTTTCAAACCAAGTGGGTGTGTGAATGAGTGTGCCTCGTGGATTTTGTGAAGCTCAGATTTGGAACCGAAGTATGAATGAAGACACAAGATATTTGGTGGTTCTTGGTAGTTCAGCAGATCTGGCGGGACTTGGTGGAACGTTCTGTTTTTAAACTCAGTGAAAAAGACTCCGTTTGAAACTGTTTACAAGTCCAATAGTTCATGGAGAACTGAGGTTTTCGTTGATTACGCTATGACTGAATCAGTCTGCAGAACGGTCAAACAACGGTTGCATTTTTGATCAAGCTTTTGTTCTGTCCTCGAAACCAAAATGTATGCTGAAAAGCCCGGAAGCACTGTATAACTGTTTCATCCTTATTTGGAATCATCAGCAGTGCGTAGTTCACAAAACTCCGAGAGTTCCAAACCCCCGCGACCTTCTGGTCAGTGGTTGGACACTTCACCGTTTGATCTCGAGCGGCCGCACAGCAGTGTGATTAGACGGGATACAGCTCCACTCATTCTTGAATCACGCAAAGCACATCACCTACTTACGTAATGACTGACTTCTTGTGTAACGAATTTTTAGATCGAAGTTCCATTCATCTTATGGGCTTATTCTTCCTCTGAGCCACTTATAGATTGATGATCGAATTGTCCCATGGTCTTCCGATTTGGATGTCAAAACTGTGTCCTTTTTAGTTAAGGGAAGAGTTATCATGGCTTGATTATGAAATATTTATGTCCTGTAGATGTCCCTCACAGCTGGCTTCGGTAGAATTTATGGGCCGAGTGGGTGGTACACATAGTCGTGTACAAATACTGATCTGCTGATTGCGTAAGATTTTCGCTAACCAGGGAATTGACCGCTACTCGTGAAGCTCCGATCAGAATAGAAATCCAAGACTGACCGCTTGTGTCAGCACCACATGCTTAGTTTGTCGGACTAACATGCCCGATCCTATCACGGTGGTTCATTGAATGAAATTGTGTGATAGCTGTAATGAGTTGATTGTTCTGCTCTAGCAAGTCGATGTGTTCATTTCA
>SJOL01002724.1:109329-129629 GCA_004794785.1 Opisthorchis felineus
ATCTGTTTCGCCCCCCTCCCTTCTGGTACCATCAGCTCTATGTTCTGTCGGACGATCCGAAGCGAAAGGAGTTCCTTGATGAGCTGTTTGCCTACATGCAGCGTCGTGGTGAGTTTTAGAAGGCCTAAATGGACACTTTTTCTCTCAGAGAATTACTTTGGTTGTACAACTACCGACTGTAACAAGCCTTCCACTAGTGCGAAGAACTGGTCTCTTGAGGTGATTGCAGGTTATCCCAGAACCGGTTCATCTCGAATTACCGCCGTCTGATAGCGACTTAATTTGTTCGGGTCTTCCGAATGTGTAAAAAAATCGTTCAGCTGTAGCACCCTTTCGGTGCCTAACTGCTACGCCACCAGAAGGAAGCACGATGGCTGGGATACTGCCAGGTTGCCCAAGCCTAGACAGGGAAAGTCGAGAGGCAGAGATCGGGCTTGAACCACGGGACTTCCGGTCAGTAAATTCGCGCTCTAACCACTGAGCCATCTCGTCCCGGCTCATTAATTCCGAAGGTGTACGGAGGGAGGATTGCGTTGGAAAACAAATGTTTCTATGAATGTTGTACAACTCTCCTTAGTTCTCCAATCCGCTGTTTTTGTCGACACGTAAGCCCTTCCGGGACATTTTAAAGCATGATTGTCTCTTGATCACATCTTCAGGAGCCACAACACGGTTAAGCCCATTTCGATCGATGCATCTTTTGAGCTGCTACACCATCGCCCTATTTTTTACCATCAAGTTTTACTACGCTACAGCACACTATATCATACTAACTATATCATACTATAGATCAATATATATGACATATGATATTATGTAATTTGAGCATATACTTTTGAGTGAGCCCACTTCTTCGCTGGAATCCAATATGACATATTACACGATCTCAACTACTGAGGCGTGTGGTTGTCTTCCTGCAGGAACAGAGTTCCTTTGAGGAAAGCTGTTCTACTAATTCTCCCACTGTTTTTTCGACTAACTGTTTCTATACAGAGTTGGACTGATTGGACTGATTGTGGTCTCTCGATACCAATGTGTCCTTCCTGCGAGCTGCCACAAAAGTTCATGCGCAAGTAAACTTTCGCAAAGAATTAAACCCGCTTAGATCTGGTTGGCGTTTTTGTTTCCAAACAGCTATGAATACTATCCGATTACTTGAATGCATGGTGTTATAAAAGTGCAATTTGTATATTTCAAGAACTAGCTTGAAATTTTTAAACCATCCTTGTTACGAATACTTCTCCGATTTGAGTAGAATCCAGGTATGTCTCCCACTATCACCACACAGCCTTTATATCTGTGTGAAAAGAATGTCGCATAACTGCACAGTTGCAATCAGATTTGCTTGCAAGTAGAATTCAGGTTTGAGCGTGAAAAATTCCTGAGCATAACTACAGACCGGAAACTGAAGCTAGTGCATGCGTTTGGCAGGTCACCTCCACAACGGCGGAGCACTCGTCCCAGATGTAACCCAGCTCGAAGATTTGAAGTCGATAACTGGCGTGATTTGAGCGCTGGCGCAAACTGAAACACCCACTTAAGTCATTGGCGAAACACTGGGTTATGAGAGATGAGAACTTCAGCGAACTTATCTGATCGATTATCATCACCTCTCTTGGTTTGTGTTTTATGGTCTGGTTTGTCATATTTGTTTCGGACCTTCACTGGTGATGCTGTGCAAAACCCTTGGGGGTTCGGGTACTTTGTCTCATGTACTGCCCTCTCTGTGTAGCACTTGCAACCAAAGTGCCGTGGTCAACCTGAGGCTAATTGAAATCGTGCGTAATCTGTAGGAATCTTTCTAGCTCACCAGGGGGTTTTGAGACCACCTGTGTGACTTTAACACAGTTGAAGGGGTGCGTAGGCGATTAGGCCGGACTGCCTACATGCGGAAAGCACCACAGGATCGATAAGTGTTCGGGTGAACTACTGTTGCTTCTCTATTCAGACACAAAGCCAGGCACCACACATTCAGAGATAAAGGCTTACCTGGTCTGGTCGGGTATGTCTTTGGACAGCTGGTCTTGTCAAGTAAAGACCAGCGTAGAATGTTTACGCATCAAGCGCTTTCCGGTGGAATTAAACAACATTCTGTCCCCCTGAGTGTGTGTGCGTGTGCGCGCGTGCGCCATTCCACTGTCAGTTTCGGTTCTCTCAGTTTATGAGAGGGGACAGAAGAAACAGAGGAAATCCCGCAAAACCTTCGCCAATACACACACATGTGCACACAAAACAGATTCGAATAAGCGATAAGCCGAAATACCCTTCAATCTTCCAAGCACAATCAAAATCAAGAGGCTTTTCTCTATCTGCTTTCTAGGCTCTTCAGCTGAAACAGTTCCAAGATGAATTACCGATAAAGATTTCGATGCTATTGCGGAACTCGTTTTTACACTGATAGGGGAGATACCGAACCGGGGAGTGTGGGACGCGAATGAATACAAATGCGGCTGTGGAATCGGATGGTATTGTTGAAAGATTTAGTGGCAACCTTCTAGACAATGATGAAATGTTTAGATAAAGATGCGTGAACGCTTCCCCCACCCTGAAACAGGTGGCTTTTAAGCAGAACTGTCATCTTTTTCAGAACCAGTGAATCGACTGATCCAAAGGCCCTTAATCAACGCGCACAACAAGGTTGTTTGTGAAGCGCATTCACATGGATTCCGCACTAAAAATGCATTTTAATAAAAAACCTGTACCTGGCTGGCCTTTCGCAGATCAAAACCATTGTTAGGTCAGCCCTTATCATGCATCTAATATTGATCGATCCTGGAAACCCCATGATTTAAACTCTTTCAGAAATGACTGCATCAGTTTGGCATTATCCAAATGTTCGCATGTATATCTTGAGCTACATAAGCCCTAGTTCCTCATAGGATTGCGTCCTATATCGGACATTAGTCACATGTAACTGGTGAAATTTACAACAGAACGATTTTACTAATTCGTATCCAGTTCAACTTATCGATACACTTTTTGTCACTGGTGAGAGTGTGAATCTCATGTAAAATTTATTGGTGATTTGTCGTTTTGCGGTTACTCTGTAGGTGGATAGGTACCTACTAAGTCCTGTGTGGAGTGTATGATAACGTTTTCACTAATTTCCGTCAATACTAGACGGCAGACAGCTGTTTCGCCTGTATTTGACTTCATCAGAACTGAGCGCGCTTGGGTTCGAACCAGGGAGCAACTGATTATTTACGATTACAAATTCAAACGCTGAGTCCACTAAGTTGCCACGGATCTTTTCCAGATAAGCCCCGCCGAGATATTATCGTTTCATCGGTCTCGACGTGTAGACCTGGGCCACTGATAACTGTTGGAGTCTGCGAAAGCCGCCAGACGCAAACTTCGCGAAGATTGTTCTTCCAGTCAACAGTGGTCGTGTGGCTTATAGATAATTCCTCTGAGCAGAATTTGCTTTTTGCCAAATTTTTTGGACCAGCAATAAATGAATAGAATTACTGTCCTAAACTCCATCCTAGACCGCTCCAGCTAAGTTCCCTTTCGAAGACCGATTTCTTGCCGACACAGTCGGGCATTACACCTCCACCTGTTAGAAACAGTTGAAAGTGTCATTTGGTGGCCATTGTTGCATAAACGTTGCTGATGCATCACTCCGTGGCTTTGCAAAAAACGTATTGCCGTCTCCTTGTCATGAACGAGAGTTGAAAGCGTCAGAAAGTTCATTTAAGGTTTTACGTCCGAACGGAGAAAATGTTTGCACAAAATGAGCCTAGATGCGGATAAGGAATTGTTTTCATCAAAAATAGGTCAAGGTTGTGTGCGTACATTAAATTGGAGCTGGAAAAAGTGGCGGGGCTTAACTTTTCGTGCATGCAATTTTTGCATTAGTGGCGGGGCTTATCTGGAAAAAATCCATTGCCACAACAGGGTGGCTGACGATGCGGTAAGTAGATCAGTCCATGAACTGTATGTTCATTCCACTGATGTCGGCCTGATGACAATCGGCCTCTTTGCATGCACAAATGTATCCACCTCGGAACATGCAAGGATTGGAAAACATTTGTGTAGTATTCTCATCTTGCGGTACTAACTTAAAACGGGATTTTACAAACTTTTGTTCGAAGCAGGAACCTTTCTATTTTGACCTATCGTGGAAGGTTCCCAAAATACGGCCTAGATACCAGACAGGTTGTGAATACTTAGTTTTATGCTACGGGGAACTTCAGGAAAAATAAGGGTGGGTATAGACGTAATACACTACTCATAAGGTCGCTGAAAACTATTCGACAGCCCACAACCGACTTTGTCCTTCTTGAAGCCCATCAGGTTGTCGCAGTTCCCGAGCTTCCGTCGGCCTTATGTTCTACTTGACCCCAAATTGCACGAGTTTTGACCTCTGCACTCATCTGCATACCAATTTGGTTTTGACGGGAGACTTACCTGGAACTCAGCTGAATGAACTCTCGCTTATGATGGTTTATTGGCATTCACTTATCGTACAAATAGTAATAATAACAATAATAATGTTAACAGGCCGGGTTGTCCAACTTTGTAGTTGCAAACTATTCTGGGTTGTCCATGCTGCTGAGATAATTTTTGCACTGTGTATTTAAGGGGAATGGGACAACTCCCAGACAAAATGCCGAAAGTCTGTGATTCACGATCTTACAGTCCATTTCTAGGGTGCGTGTTTCAGAAACTATGCTCAATTCATATTAGACCATAGCGATATTTTTCACGAAGTGTCTCTAGAATGTTTTTAACATGGATGAACAGGAGTGCATCCTAACAGAGATCTGAGGTCAGTATGTGCTTGGGATGTCAAACAATCCAGGCCTAATGCTCTCAGTTTAACACAACCTTTGGGTAGCTCCGCTTCATATTCAGGAACTTTTGGACAGCGGTTGGAACAGTTAAGTATCCGTGTCGATCCATTCTGTTAATTTAGTCGCGATAGAACAGTTCCTAGATCTTCCACCAAGAAAAGTCGTGTGAATTGGGTTTTAGGACAAGCTCGTGCGCGAAATGCAAAATATGCTGTCAGCCGGGTGCTCCGCTGATTCGGACGACAACCAGGTCTTCGAATTTGTACTCACCCCCTACGTGTGACGGACTTGTGATTAAGGATAATTGATGTTCCGCTTGAATAAAATAGTCGCATCGAATAGATTTACTGTGAGTGTTCTCGCTGTCACTGGGTAGACACATACAGGTTTGTAGATTCATTTCACGCGATCGATCATAGCTTCGAGCTGCAAAAGCCGAGGAGACCACATTTGGCTCAGGGAAAGCCATAATTTTTGAGTCGTACGGTTGAAACAGACTTTTCGAATCGTTTGTTAAGGTACGCCCCAAAGGATATCCCAAAAAACTAATAGATACACAAGCGATTTCCCACACACTGTCTCTGGTATAGCGAAGCCTCTGATGCGACAATAAGCAGCCACGATGACCGAGAAATCAAGAAACTGATGGGCTTTTCTTCTGCGTTTGATTTTCTACAGCTCTATGACTTCATAATACATGTACCATGCAACTTATTCTCAGTTCGATCACCGATTTGCTAAGATCACTCAAGTCAGAGCGCCAAATCTTTCGGTTTTAATAAGTAAACAGAAATCCTTAGATTATGTGCATGCTAATTTATTTGGGGGTTTAAATTACTCCCGAACAGTTCGGTTTAATGAACTGAGACTTCCTGGTTCACAACACATTTGGCTAGAGTCTATCCAGCCAGTTTTACACAACTGAAGTATCAGACCGTCGGCATGTCATATCCAGAAGTTTAATTTTAGGAGAAAGGTTTGCGCGAACGCTCTTTCAGAAACTTAGGTATTCGACAGGATTGATGCTTCAGTAAACGGCTTGTTTGTTTGTTTGTTTGTTTACGTGGAATAACATAAAGTACAGCTAAGCGAATCCCCCTCGCGTCAAATCTTGTTGGGTTACTCCAACTGTCGGTCCATGTGCTTATGACAACAAAGCGTGAATGCAGTTGGAAGTAAGGAGTCCGACTGATAAAGTTCAAAGCCACCTGAAAATTAGCGGAATGAAAGCTATTCAGCATCAAGTAGCCGGGAGCTGTTTCACCTGAAATTTACCTGGAAAATTGTCTTTCTCTGCCTACAGGAAGCACTATTATTCAGTGTGAGTTAAATGTAGTTGCACAAAAATTGGTTGGGAAGAATTTCTATTCATTTGTAACGAGGTTAACCACATGAGAAACTTGAGGTAAACATAAAAATCAATCGGATCTACTTACGATTTGGACACCCTGAAAAAAACCTACGGGAAATACCCGTAGACGGATCGGTAGAGAATGACAACAAACCAGATTAGGTTGTAATTACCAACCTCGTAGGTAAAAAAAATGCCTAACCGGATCTGGTCAGTTGCTGAGACATGGGATCATCAAACAGCCAGCAGCAAACTTCGTGGCACACTTTGTGATTCAGATTCACATTACCTTCGTTTGAACAGTCCTCCTCTTGTCCTGGCATCGCTATTCTGGTGAGTCCACACCAGTCACATCGCTTAAGCGTGAACACGTTCGCCTGTTCAGATGCGTCCGACGTACGCTGATACAGTTGTGGTAACACGCTCGGTTTGCATGTCAGATATCCGAAGTTCAAACCCTGGCACGACCATTAGTATATGTACTGCTCATGAGCTCTAATAAGAGCGCAACTCGAGTCCAGTGCTTCCCTTTGGTGTGCACTCACCAGAATAATTATCTCTGGACAGGAGGATGACTGTTCAAACGAGGGTGATATGAACGTTAATTCTACAGATTTCGCACCCATCTACAACACAAGTACTGATATCCACTCACTCAAATGAAAATTTTACGGCACAAATAAATTAAAATCTACACAAATAGTTATTAGAAACAGCAATTTCCTAGTCAGCTGCGGAAAGCAAACACATCCCAGGGCTGATTGATCAAACAGGAATTTTCAGCACACGGATTTTGATCGCCTAACAAAAGTCCCTTCAGACAAGCTTGTACTGCGTTTTGCCAAACTGTATTTGGACCAACTGCTTGGATGAGTGAGGCTTTCCTTCGAAAGAGGTTCAGAATGATACAGTTGGATGAATGGGGAACGACTGGCTTCACTTTCAACTTCCGACCTCAACAGTGAATCGTTGTGTGTGCATGAAACACATGGATGATCATCTTCGGACAATTTCTTCTTAAACAGACTACCATTGTAAAAGCACTCAACTGAATACTCCCCTCCAGCCAAGTGGAAGACGGTTTAGGTGAAAGTTTTTTCGATGGAAGAAGAAAGTCGTAGGCCACGGTACCGTGCATTTAAGAGGTAACCTGGCGCATCCTCACACTAAGAATCGCGACACTATTTAAAATTCTCGAGAGGACAAGAATCTCAAAGTACTCTGAGTAGGACCCAACAGTCTGGGTCATTCCAGATTGTGAATACTCCTTGGGACACCTAAATTTGACATCGAACTGTCTTCAGACTTTGCTGGAGATCTTTTGAAGTCCATATCGAGTTATCTTGAAAAAACCGGACACAATAACACGGAGAAGGTTTAATTTGTGCAAAAATGGTTTGATCAAAGCCAAATGAAACAAAGAGTTCTAATTTACTGTTCAGGCTGTCGAATTGTTTTGAAATTGTAGCTAGCTACTTATTCCACATGCTCTCTATTGTTCCGGTTCCCCACATGGTCGTCAAGCTGCTATCCCGTTTTACACCTGATTTTGGCCAGAATTTTACAATAGGTCTCCCCAAACTACTTGTCACCTGCTTGAGATGGAAACTGTCGTGCGTATTTTAATTGAATACACTGGGAGATTGCGACAGTATGGTTCACATCAGTCCGGATTGTCGAGTGAATCGGAAGATGAACAGCGAATAATTGATCTGCCACTCGTGGTAAGCTCACCACCAGGTGCAGCCGTTCGATGCATACAATTCGTTTTTTTCTCACACGGATTCACTGACACATTAAATCTGGACGCCTGAGGGTGGGCATATGGTGATGGGGAAAAATTAAACGCCGAAAGTCGGGGTGAGCGTCTATTGTTTTGACATGCCAGCACGGTTGGCTTCATATCCTGAATCACCTGCGTCTGCCACCTGGCTGGTGCCTATCAAATGGAAGCCATCATTAGTGCATAATATGTCGATACGACGCTTGGTAGCTTGTTAAATCGAGCTTTGACGAGATAGGCCGAGATTTGTGGCTGGCGACAAATACATATGTTTGGGTTTTTTGTCCTTCTACCGTCATGGCCGAGCCGTGGTACATAGGATTGGATATCGTAGCGTTTAGAAAGCAATTAGGTCATTCGTACTTAGATCTGCGCTGTTTAGAATACTGAGATGGAGTAACTAAGATGTTTTTTCGCTGCAACTGTCAAACGCGAAACAACATAGCGTCTTAATATGCTACTAATAAGGTTGCCGAGTAGTGTATTACATCTGTACAATGTATTGTGATATTTTGAATATCGTAACAACTGAAAGATGAGGTGGTCTGGTGCAGCACACCCAGTTGAAGAGGAACGTCATAAAGGGGAGATTCCGTTGAATCTGGCTTGAAAACCAAATTGGTATGCAAATGAGTGTATTTTGCTAACACAATGTCATATCGTGCTGGTGTAAGGAGGAAAGCCCCGTCGTTGCGCAGTCCGTTAGAAAGCACCAATTAAACGTTACAAACTACTGGACAGGAAAGTAAAAATCTTATATGCACCTTATTTTAAAAAACTGAACATTCTCACACGCCTTCTTCAACTTTCGTGGATATTCATTGACTATCACGCAATCGTAAACGAACGCTGCAAAGCATTCCCGCAGGTTCACCTTCCATTAGAAGTGAGGTACAGTTACCACATACTACTCGCACACCTCATCAGTAGTATCCGTCGTTACACTGGTGGCTTGTTGATTCTTCTCCCAACAACATCACCTTGTAAATGATGTTTAACTTTGCATTTTCTATGGTTATTTTCCCCATAGGAACACCGGTCAACCGCATCCCAATCATGGCTAAACAGGTGCTTGACTTGTATGAACTCTTCCAGCTGGTTGTTGCTCGCGGTGGCCTGGTGGAAGTGATCAACAAAAAACTGTGGCGTGAAATAACAAAAGGCTTGAACCTTCCGTCGTCCATAACCAGTGCCGCTTTTACTCTGCGAACCCAGTAAGTCAATTTCGGTGAATATTGTTTGTGATGTTGTCCCCAATAAGTTAACGTATGCTGAATAACGTGGAACACCTTGTCCTTTTGTCTTGTAAAGAGCTGTGAAGCCAGTGGAATTTCACTCTCATTGTGCCACGCTGGGTGAACTACCGTAGTAGGTCAGGAGAAAATTTCGATTTTGAGTAGGCCTTATGACCCTTGAAGTTAGTGAATCTCAAAGGGCTTTTATGGTGGTATTAAGTTTCAGAATTCCCACGTCTCAGTGGATAGTTTGAATGTTCCAATCAGCCCAGTCACCAAATTCGGTTGGGACAATATTGTGACAGTGGCAACATAGCAATATACTCTCACTAGCTAACCAAGCTGGGTATCTGATTGATCGTTAGCCATCACCACCAGCAATTAGCCTCGGAGTATTTCCATACATCTGGCAAATCGAACTTTAGCTGTCACTCAATACAGTGTGAATAATTACAACGGGCTGAACTTTGGAACCTACCGCTATCAAATTTTTTTATACACTTTTCTAACCATTCTTTGACACCATTTCGAAATTGAACGGCTTAAAACGATGTAGAAGATCAATGTTGGTGACAGTTGACCTCAGTGCCGTGTGGACGACTGCTCAATACGAAAGTTGACTGTTCCACACACAAGGTGATGGCAGTTCATCACATCACGTGAGTGGATTTGATATTGGCTGAACGCGTAGCATGAGAATTCATATCACAACTGCGGACGGACCAAAGAGGACGAAAGCAGCCGGAACGAACTGACAGAACAAGCTAACAGAAAATGCATCCATTGGTTGATATAATTCTATAAAAAAGACGAAACAAGGAAGCTCATTAGCAGAAGCTACCTCAGCAGCAGGCATCTGAGGTGTATTTCTGTTCAGACCAGTTCAGACCACCCAAACATAACGCCCATTCATTTTATTCATTTTACTTTCATACAAGAGAATCACCGGGTGAGTTTATTGGTTGTTGATCAGGTGGCGGTTGATCTGTTCGCTGAGCTTGGCAGTTGGCTTGCAAACGTTTCGTCACCATACGAGGAGACATCATCAGTGCGCACTCAACTGCGCAATAAGAGAATCATCGTCGAAATCACATTCGGCCCCGGTATCTAAACAACCACTTTAATCATAACGTGGTGGCGATCGGTGTCTTCAACATAGACCTATAGACTAATTTTAAGTGCGCTGATGGATTTGGAATCTCTCTTTTCTGTTCTACCTCGTTTCTTATGTTTTCGGATTTACGCAGGCTGAAGGGAGTTCGGGTGATTGCACACGCGACGCAGCTCGAATTGGTTGTGGTTGTGGCTTGCAAGAGTGGACACCAGCCCACTGTATGTGGCTTGTTGCTCAGCGACCCGGAAGAATTTGACCTTAATACTGGACATCGCCTTCTTGGGGAAGGGCCCTTTGCGATATTCACTCGAAATTTTACTTTAGTATATAAGATACCTGGACTGAGAAGTGCAGAATCGGAACAAGCGATCACAGATACGTTCAATAACTTTCATAGTAGTTCTTTCTGTTGGTTGGTTCTCACATGCTAAACTCGTAGGAAACTAATTGAATTCATGCAAATCTCTGCGTAATAAATGGCAGTGACATTCCATTTTTGGAAATAGGCGGGCTAACTTTGTTCCTGAATATAAGCTGATCCGATTCTGACACACTCATTTGCTGATGCCCCGCGATCACTACAAAACGTGTATCAGATCGATTATTCTGTATAGCAGCTCTCTCTTCGCTAGAATGCTCATCACATATCAATGCTCTGAATCGGAGGTCCTATCACGCAACTTCCTGTCTGGGGTTATCCACCGAGCAGACCGCCTTAAATGGCCAGCTGGTAAGGGATATATTTCCTATAAGCTTGTTCCTACTCCGAATATGTATTTAAACATTATTTGTAAAATATACCCACCTTTCCACTGTAGATATATGAAGTACCTTTATCCGTACGAATGCGACACATTGGGCTTGAGCACACCGAGTGAACTGCAGGCCGCGATCGACGGAAATCGAAGAGAAGCACGCCGTTCGTCCTACACATTCGACTATCCAATGATGGTCACACCTACGGGGTCAAATAGACCTCTGACACCCTCAAGTCTCATTGCGGCTCATTCGTCTAATTCACAAATGTCTAATTCAGGACCCATGCCTCTTGGGTCGATTCTCTCTGGTTCTGGGCTCAACGGATCTCCCTCGTTTCACTCTACAATGGGCGGTTCCGGTATGAATACTGGGATGCCAACATTGTCCGGTGTCACTCTCCCCTTTGGGGCGAATACCCCAATTGGTATGAATTCTCAACTCAACCCACTCCATCCATTGTTTGGATTTCCTCCTGGATCAACACCACCGGGCCTGAACCTCTCGTCTTCATCGGTACACCAGGCCGGTGCTGGTGTCAACACCATGTTTCCAGCAAATCTCCTACCTCCGATTTCGTCCACCACAGGATCTCTCGGCAGCGGACCGCTTCAGTCCTATACTTCAGGAAGCACAGACCCGACCCTTGGTTCCCCTACTCACTCGTCCGGATATCTGATTCCTGGAATTCCGAACAGTTTTGCCGCAGCTGCAGCTGCGGCCACTTTGTTTGGGGCGGGGTTCCCTCCACTTCCGGGTGCATTCGTGGCCGGAAATCCTCACTCACAGCACAACATAGTAGAGTCTACGATAGGTGGTCAACGGTTAACCGCGGGTTCGAACCAGCCGCGTCACAGTCCGTCCAGTGACGGCTCACACAAAGCTGGTCTGCACCGAGTTCAGGTAAGCAGTATTGTCACATTATATCTTTTAAGAACTTTTTGCTACACGTTTTTCATTCCTGTCTGAGTCTGGATCTGTTAAATTAAAGCCAAGCCAATCCAAGGCCCAGGACTGAAGCGTTTCCTGTGGGATCCGATTTCAAACGCTGAATGCAATCTAGTTGGGTTTTACTTTTAGCCGTAATCATCACTTATGAGGTAAAGGCATGGGGGAAAGGTGCGGACAATTGGCGAGCACATTTCACCAACTATCCAAGGACAGTTATCAAAAACCTGCCAACTACAAGGAAAGTCATTTAAGATCTGGTACTTTTGCGATAGAATATCCTGGTATAAAGCCAGATAAGTAAAGTACCATTTACTTGTAAATTTGGGAAGTGTTGGGCATCTGACCTTGCAAGTTCTAGTGGATAACCACTGAAGACTTCTGGCCTGAACCGGTGACACTGACTTGGTCTGATATCCATTGAAAATACGGAATCGCACAAGAAAGAACGAGGAGGTTCTTGGTTCTGATGCGGCATCCGTCTCCCGGAATCGAACAAGTTGAGCTCTAGTAAACTGGCTTTGGACACCTTTCGACAAGAACACAGCTGTCCGTCGTAAGTAACGTTTATGACCAACTAATCAAACAAATGGAGCCCAACCTGTCATCTCCCTAGAAATGTGCTTATAGGTAACTCTAGTAAGCGCAGAAATCAGCGCTTGTGTGATACCACAACCCCTCTGGACTTACCATCATGGCATGTGGACAACACCGGTGTGAAAAGAATCAGGTAAATTAATGTTACATTAGACGTACACCTTTTTTTGCCACACATACGCACGCGCTCAAAACGATGATAATTTGCTTCCGGATGGAAAAAAACGCGGTGGCACCACACTGGGCGGAATGGGACAGTGTGATTAAAGAATACATTTTCCATCTGTACGACTAAATTGTGGTCTACAACTGCTAATGCAGGTCAAATTAACACCCCCAGGAGAAGCAAATCAGCCAGATGGAGTCGATACATTCGATTCTTGGAACGGTTGTGATCCACATTGTCCCCATCTCCACCTCACCGTCTTCCATTCCCTTTGGAGGTAGGAATCAAAATGATATCGCCTTTGTGTCAGGCAATGGGGTCGAGTGATGTGGCAGTACTAATAATGTATGGAGTGACGACTGTGGTTGATTTATTATCGGCGAGTGAACAAACCACCTGTGGTACTTCGGTTTGGGGATGGCGGAAGAAAAAGTGGTCCATCGCTGTCCGGGTTTGGAGTCAACGAATGGGTAAACGGGTTGAAAAATTCAGTTTGTTTTTTAGGAAACTGCATTTTCTATTGCGGATAGGAGTGTCGAGAATGACAGATGAGGGGGAAGACCGCTTGGACCCTCAGATAGACCTCCGATAAGTGCGTGCTGCCACTTCGTCCCTAGTTTCCATTTGAATGTGCCGTGTTTTATGCACTATTTCTGGTAAAATGTGGACTTAGCTCCTGGTCTTATTTGTGATAATAGAGAGAATAATAGAGAATCGGTCTACCGAAGGCTTTCGGTGTCAAAGTTACTGCAGTGCGAGAGTTTGCTAACTTTATAGGCATTTGATCATAATGACCGGTCTGAAAACCTGCTTTGTCGAAAAAGATACAGTGCTCAGATAAACGGTGTCAGTTTTTATCCACTTCTTGGAGGGGTGGTGTGTGCCCTTAAAGATACCCTTAGCACGTTTCCGAGATGGTTCAGAGGGTTTACTTTGTGACACCATATGTTGGTGTCAGTTTCAATTATGGTGCTCCTCTCGGGGGACACGCACTCTCGAAAGCCGCCAAAATCGCGGCTTGTCGCCTTGGAAGCGTTCGCTCGAGAGAAGCAAGCTTTTGGCAATGTAACTGAAGCATTTCTCAGTATAGATGGACAGACTTCGAGAGAAGAAGGAGTGCTTTGCTTTACTAATTGATAGCGGCTCTCAAGGTAGCAACCTAGTACGTTTGACATCACTTGGTTACTTGACTCCATTTTGCGATGCTTGGATTTTACTTTTTGAACACGCTGATAGGGAAAAGGAGATGATACACACATAACACCGCCAGTGTATACTATTAGTCACCTGCCTATGGCTGCCATGACAACTTCATACTCGCGTTGCACTTACATCTTTCCACGTCCTCCACTCAATATTTCCAGTTGTCTGGTACATATAATGGCTGAGGGATACCAGGAAACTTACGAAAACTTATTCATACTTCAAAGACCACAGCACCTCGAACTGGAAAGAGGAGGCTGTCATCGGCACCAACTTCCGGAGGGTTGTAATCATTTGTGTCTCGGAGCCCTAAAAGCACTGCTGTCCGCCGAGCTTGGCAGTTGGATTGCAAACGTTTCGTCACTAATCGGGGTGTTATTATCAGTGCGGGATTCAGTGGGGGAACAGACCAACATCCAAACAGTGCACCCGAGCTATCACTATTCCGCAACATCCCCATCCAAAAGCATTCTTATTTATTTCTGATTGAGAAGAAGCGACGAACGTTTTTGAGACGATATACATGTCTGATAAGATTGGGCCCTTGTCCATGAACTTAACTTGCTCTGGTTTGATGGAGAAACGATGTTCCAAGTAAACTTGAGCGCATGCAGAAGTTTCCTACAATAGGTCGGACAATTCTAGTCCCTAATAGTTTCGTTGGGGAAGTTTTACATTCAGTTCCTCAGCGGAACTAATTGTTTCTCAAATGACAGGTTTAGGATTGGATAAGATAATATTGGAGACAGTCCCTAGTTAGAAGCATTTTGTTATCTCGTTTCTTTCTTACAATCCTGTCTCAATCAGCAGCGTCCGTCGGGTGTTACTCATCCCAACCGTGGTGGTGAAGATGCTGACCGTGACCGAACAAGCTCCGTTTCCCCATTGAACCTGACGGCCACAGAAGAACCATTGGATTCACAGTCTACGAAAGGTAAGTCTCATTCTTTGCGCCAATTCCCTTGTGGCCAAACTCTGTGCTGGAACGTTTTACATCCTAATCAGTTAGACCGAAGCACCATTGTCTTGCGTTGAAATACTACTTTTTTGCTATCCCTCTTATAAAGAATCCAGTACCTACGATGATGAACCCTACTCATCTGATCAAAACCCCAACTCTCCAAATGAACAGCAACAACAACATTTTGCTCAAGAGAGGCGAGAAAAAAGTTTTTCTGCTGACCGTAAGGACGAGAAGCGGAACGCCCTAGCTGGAACTCAGTCCATTCGAAGACATCATCATCTTCAGAGGTGCGCGCCTCGTCCACATCTCTCTCGTAACAACAGCAAAGAGCAAGCGCCACTGAGTGATGTAAAAAAACGGAGTGATATGGAACTCCTTTCACCCGATCTGAATGGAACGGAAAAAGAAGTGAAGTGGATGTATCCTGGAGGTGGGCAGAGTGGTGGTCAGCGATCGAAGATGGCATTCACTAATACAACTAATCTGACACCAGTCGAACCAGAGGAGCCAGTAAGTTCAAACACAAACTTACAGGCGGTGAACGTCATTTTATCCACCCATTTTGTCAAGCGTGCTGCATGAATAGTTCTGCGATGCTAGCTGCGTACATTCCTGGTTCTGTTATTACGATAGAGACGGATAGACAGCAACCACTGCCAACTAGTGCTGAAAAGCTCCCAACAACGGCTTCAGCTGACAGTCTCGAACACGTGAACTCCAAAATGAGCCAATATTCATTGGGGTTCTCTTCTTGGGATAAAGTGTATGTTGCAAAGACAATAACCGAAGGGGATTCACTAGTCGTGATTGATGCTTGTTACGCGCAGCCACAGGATCGATATTACAACCATGTCACGTGACCGTGGCTTGCCCGATAAAATTCAGGCGATCAGTTATACTTACACGGCACTGGGTTTCTGGTGGGCACTTCACCTCCTAAAAGGCATCCCATGCCAGTGGATGCAAACAGATTAACACAATTTTCGATTCCTAGCTACCACGCAATCGCGACTCTTGTTGGTAGCCGCCAGAGGTTGGCTCGGTACTGTATGAGAACGTTCAGTAAGGTGAGTAAGTGAACACAATGGTAGTGACAATACATAATCTGAGTAGCAACCCAGAAGCAACGTAGAACTCAACGAATCAGAGATCCTTTCCCTCGTCTAGGTGACTGGGATAAAGTAATACAGTGATAAATACATATATAGTTTACGGTATTGTGAAGCATTATGCAGCACATGGTAACGTGTAGTGTATAGTAATACAAGGTATATGTACTAATATAGTACTAATAGCAGTAACAATAACAACAGGAGTAGTATAGTAATCGTACGTACGTCTTGAATGGATGGAGAAAGACCCAAAAAACTTTACTTTGGCGGACAGATTACAGAAAGGATGGTGCAAATCGCATTCCGGTAATGGATTATTCTAAGAACTCTCTGGGCAACGTCTAGTCTTTTAGAAGTTCGCATAAGCTGATCACCAGCAAAGCTATGTCTAGAGTACAAAGTCAAGAGTTGTGTGAGAACCTCGGTTTTGAATTAAAACTCAGTGTACTAGGCACTTCACTACCTCTCAGTACAGGAAGAAAGTCGTTGTGAATGCCGGGCGCTGTTATCTACGACGATGATAACCGTTTCGATGTCGAACTGTCTAGCATTTGCTCATTTCATGAGTTATATTTTCAACAATCCACCGGTGGTTACAGCTTTAACAGTAGACAGACCAGGAAAAGTCGACCCTACTCTGATCCTACCCTGCGGTCAAAACTGACAGTACGCATGAGCAGGAACTGTTCATGATGTAATCATCAACAGCTGTAGATTAGTCACTCAATTTATTCAAGCTCCCTTAAAGGAAATAAGATATGTAGTCCCACCTTGGCGTAATCTGTCCAAAAATCAGAAGATGTGCAGATTTTCTGGCGTCGTTCATGGTCATTCCGGAACAATTTTTTGCAATTTTTTTACCCAGCAAATTATGGTTAGTGCGCTTAGTACGGAAGAGGGAGAAGTGACTAAAAAATACTCAAAAATGTGCTCATAATTACTTTAATCAATCATGGACAAACACCGTACGCATTTATAGCAATTTATGGCAGTTTACTTTTAGCAACCCCACTCGGAAGAAATTCAATAACATTGACGAACTATAAACCCTATTTTTTGATGAGGAATGAGAAGAAATTCAGTTCGGAAACGGCCATTAAAAATGACCAGAATTGGTGACAAATATATCATAAGAGCCTTGATGTTTTAAAGTGAGCTGTTCGATACAGTTTTATTCCAGAGCAGCGTTTACAATTACATAAACCTGTGTTATCATTATCATCTCCTGACGAACGGTTTTAATCCGTGCAACCTCCCTGCAAAACTAACCGGTTAACGTCTTTCCGCACAACATTTTGCGGCACATCTAACTTATCAAAACCACACTTGTCTTTTCTTGACAAGTATCGGCGGCCAAAGTCGGTTTAGCCTATGTTCATAGGTCGAAAATAAACAACCCGTGTTGCTTAGCTTAATTGGTTATGTAAAAGAAGCCCTTTTTATGTCCCTAGTCCATCAGAAGTCGTTTTCCTGCTGATCCACAGGGTCCGGAAACCCACTTCACGCAGGATAAAAGGCATCAGACTGGATTGCGTGAAATAACAGCATCAGAATAGTGCGATGCATTCCTGTAAGTGTGGATCTATAGGCCTCCAAGCCACCTGGATCAGAATGACTTATTCAGCCAGGAACAGCCAGTATCCTTTCAAGGAACTATACCTGGCTTATAGAACTCATCAGTCTTCTCCCGCGATCACGTGAGAAGGCAGCAGAGCCATTGGACAAATGAGGCCTCGCTAGTGTCGCGCTGTCAATCCGTTGGGACTAAAGCTTATGAAGTTGATAGCGCCATGGGCAAATAGTGCTTATTCTATTGTTCTGACCTACAATGATCTAGCACTTGTGATGGTTCCGCGTATGAGCAGGCGGTGCTCATTTGCACAGTGCTGACCGATAAAGTCTGCGGTCAAATGTGACCATTTCATCATGGTAGAGTGCACTCTCCGCAGTCCAGTGCGAAGACTAAAAATGTCTACAAGATTATGTCAGTAGCTAAAAAAACAACCACAGAGAAGATTCATGGAATCTTCCATGATTTATAAGATATTCTCGTTCAAAATTGGTCTTAAGCGAAAGTGACGACGCGGTAGTGCTGGTGTCAACGACAAACTTCCCAGACTCAAAGAGACGGCCCTTTTCTCCTGAAGAACGTAGGTCTGTGAGACTTCTATTTTTCTAACTAAAAAGCATGCGTCTCTTTAACATGCAGGTCATCAAAAGCGTCCATCTCCAAATGTTGAACAGTGAATGTTCCACATGCAAGATCAGCAGCTTCTATAACACATTAGAAACAGACAAGTGAAATGCGCAAAACGTAGTAATCCTTACTTTTTCGGGGATTCAGTGCGCAATGAGGAACGTAATCCGTGTGTGAAAGGTTTCAGTCTCATTGGAATACTGTTTCACACGTTCGGACAAGTGTGGAATTCTGCAGACCCACTATTTCATTATGAGTTATTCTTCTCCAGTGTAACTCACTGAACTTCCTAGTTCACTCAAGTGTTAGACTAGCAGTTAGGGTAAGTTGTCTTCGCGTCCCTTAAAAACGTAGAACTTTTTGGGCCAGTTTAACATTGGTCCATTAGACGAGTTCTTCATTGACTTCATTGCATAACCAACCACAACCCCTCTTCATATCTAGACAAACCGTCCTCAGAGCTGGAACTCTATCAACGTAGATTCTAGAGATGAACAAAACGGGGCGAGATCCATGGAAGATGAAGAGGATAGTGGTCACTCGCCAAACCCCGGTATACTTCCGCTCACAGAAAGTTTCCACAGTAAGCTCAATTCAACTGCCTATTCGTCCTCCTCGGGCACAGTGTCAGGGAAGAGGGCCGCAATAAGAGCTCTTACTGGCATGGACCAACCAGCTGCGAAACTTCCTCGATCAGTCGGTCCGCACAACACAAATTGTGAGGCCAATCACAAACGCTATCAAAGCATTTCCAGTGTAACTAAAAAGCCTCCGGTTACCGATGGTCGAAAGTGTACCGAACCAGGTGCCGGCACGCAGTATCTAACCACAACATCAGCGACGACCCCATCTCACAACACAGCTTCAATGAACTTTTCTATGGGGATGCACAACCTCCGAATACAAACACAGTCCGGTAAGTTAAGTGATGTTCTGTGTGTTTCGAACTAACAGTGTCGATCTCCCGATCCCTCTTGTTAATGTAACGAAAACACAGTTCGTAACAAAGTAGACAATGACCGACTAAGTAAAATAGTTAGGAAGTGATTTTTGAATGTACCGCATCCAATAGGGATATTAACATACCACCCGAGTCCAACTAGTCGATAACTGGCTATTCCTTGTAAATGAGTAGGTCGCCTGCGAGATTATTCGACATTTGGCTTTACTGAGACTACCCAAATGTTTCAGTAGTGCAAAAGTCAGCTGGAATCGCCAAAAGAAGGGGTAAACAAGGTTTGCACACACGACGCAGTTGAGGCAAACAAGTGTTTCGCTACTGAAAAGGATATTAGTAGCGCAAGTTATGTGGTTAGCAGTGGTATACGGAAGCCAAGCCAAATCATGCTTCCTCCTCGTTGCCGGTGTAGCTTCGCTGATAACGCAAAGACTTGTTATTCGTGTTTTGAACAAAAACAAGATACTCCCCCAACAAAGCTTGCGACACTTTACCGAAATCGAACCCGATTAAAAGTGCCACAACTCCATCTGGATGACGAGGGAGTTTGACATTTTATCCGGGTTGCCCTCTAACAAGAATAGCTTCATTGGCATTTCGCACTAGCGAAGCACATTGGCATCATGATTCGTGTTTGCTGCTTTAAATCATTGTTCCAGGCTTGAGAAGTCTAGGTCGAAGTCGAGCTGGTGTCTCCAACAGCATTTCACGCGATACGCATATGGTCGTTCGTTTCGGGTAGTACCGCCTCCAGAAAGGGAATAATTCGGCATCTGACACGAGGAGTGATCTTAGCTACTTATAAGTAGTCAAGAATAACAGGAAGTTTGATGCTGCGTGATCTGTGTCCACTGTTTGCTTCATGAGGCTGGCGCGCAGCACTTTATATGCGCTACATGATGCTTATTAAGCTACCAACCAAACTTTTGCTGTATTGTTCCGTGTAGAACCAGAGAACTTTTGCCACGGTGAGTAATGGGGTTAACAGTTCTTCGCTTCAAATACTGACAGGTGAGAAAAAATCATAAATAATCGTATGAATGCCTTTTACGTTACATATCTAACGGCTTGCTGAATAAAAATTGCGGAATAACGCGAGAAATGAGTGCATAGCCAAGTG
>SJOL01002724.1:130830-166852 GCA_004794785.1 Opisthorchis felineus
CGATTAATGGTTTGAACAGTCAAAGTAGCGAACAAAAATGCTAGAGCCACAAGACGTTCGCAAGTTGTTTTTTGTGGGTGCATCCTAGCGTGCGCGCTTCCGAAGCCATTCCAAAAATAAATCGCTTCTACGAGAACTTGCCGCAGGCAACTGTTCATTTATGCTCCGGCTTAAGTCGCTTACTGCCATTTAAGACCGGTTGTCAAGTAGGCTCTCTCTTTGGGATGAATTTAGACAGATTATTCTAGTAACCTTGGCTTGGAAAGCACCGAAATACCCTTAATTCGGGCTGGAACTGGACTGCGCATTTTTCGTGGGCACGTATGACTACGTGCCCCAAGCTAGTATTACGTTCGACTACATGGACTGTGGCAACGGGTTGACTTGCCAACATTGGTTCATGAGGATATTTAGGTAATGAATCTGAGAACGACTAATCGAACAGCTCAAAGGAAAATGAAACAGGAAATTACAGACAGCAGCAGATCGATTTTAAAATCCGGAGAAGAGCCGCAAAGCAGCTACTTCAGTTGCTGCGCTTCCTTGAAAAATGTAAAAATTTATGTCCTAATTAGCATTCATTGCACGATGCTTGTTGTGTGAAAATCATATTCAAACGAAATCGGATAAACAGGGACAACATAAAATACAAATAAACGCCCGTTTCTCGTAAAATTAAGTATTTGATCCGAAACACACTTGTTTGTTACATAAGACCAGAGAGTTAGTCGATCCATTCGAAGAGGGACAACCTATCGCCGCATAGGTGCTCCCAGTTCGGGGGTACCACCGTATTTTCAAGTTCTCTCCCGCCAGTTTGCCATGAAGTGAACTTCCAGTCTAGGTATTTTCATGAAAGAAACTACTCACAAGTTTGCTGAAAACTCTTCAACAGCCCATGACCGGTTTCGCCCGTCTTGGGCCTCATCAGGTAGGCGAATCCCCAAGTTTCCGTCAACCTTATATTCTACTTGAACCCAAATTGAACAGATTTCGACGGATACCCTCATTCGACCATCAGTTACGTGATCTGTCCTTCGCGAACGTCCCTGGCTTTTCTGTTTCTCCTCTCTAGACATGGGCAACTTTGCGGTATCTCGGTTTTCTTTCTTCTTCAAACTGTATGACAATTATGAATCTAAAGGGTTCCCAGCTTAAATATTATACCTTTTCCTTCATTCCTCCTTACTTCAAACAACTATGCAGTTCATTGGTCGGAAAATGAGAGGACTGATTTGTTTTAGAAACGATGAATCAACGTGTTTCTTTTCAGCCCCTGAATGGTCCTTTAAAGCCAAGTTAGCTTGTACAGAAAAATCGTGGATTAGTTTTGGACACTAAATTTGGGTGAAATAGCTCATTGGTTAGAGCGCGAATTTGCTGACCGGAAGGTCTGTGGTTCAAACCCGACCTCTGCTTCTTGACTTACACTGTCTTGGCTTGGGCAACCTGACAGTATGTTAGCCCTCGTGCTTCCTTCTGGTGGCATGGTAGCTAAGCACCGAAAGGGTGTTACAGCTGAACGATTTCGATTTCTACCTTTGAGCTCTAGATGAATATTTTGTAACGTAATTAGTCCTTTTCTTCGGTGAAACCGAGTGAGAAAACACATGTATATAACGCCATCAAATAGGTGACCTTTATTGTGGAGTATAATGAAACGGGTTGCCAAAATAAAGTTGTCAAGTCACAAAGCTTTACCAGTGAAATTAAATTGTTTTGGAACAACTGTAATCTCACAAAATTCATACAAGTGTGATGGATGTTCACACTTGGCTGAAGTCAGCCACATATGGTGCTGAAACCAGAATCGCATGACACCCACATTGACGGCCATCTCTAACGAGGTTAGCCGATAAGAATCCTTATCATGGATACTATAAAGTCTTTCTTCAGAGGTGCAACTCTCTGGGGGGAGGTTCACGCACATTAGGGAAACAAATATTGCTGGAGTAAGCAAGTTTCAGAGCTTCAAAGAATGTCATTTAGATTCTTCGGGTTCGTGCACAAAGCCTTTGTAACATACATTTCATGGCTGAAATGTGTGGGACATTGTAATAACGGTATTCTCCGCAGCTTAGTTCTCGGTCTGAACCTCACAAGCTAGCTTTCCCGTGAAAAAAAACAACCACCAAAGATGCACAACGTATATTATCGCACAAAACCAGGTCAAGAACATTAGTACAGCGCGTCATATATAATGCGTATGCTGCGACAACACTGGAAATCCTGACGCCTTCTGGATGCGGCATTGGCAACCGCACTCGGCGAATACTGGGTCATGATTGGCAGTTGGGTCCAGGCTTTCAACCAATCAGAACTCGCCCTGATGCTGGACCGGCAAGCGGCCCGAGCTTTTCGCCAATCTTGTGCGGGATAGGTTCCTCGGCCGTAGCAGCGCCTAACTGCGAGCGGTATCAGTGTGGAATTCCGCTTAACAGACATCGATATTCGAGATGGTACTGTTTAAAGTGTAAATGGCGATTTGAGAGTAGCCAAAGAGGTTGACACCGAATTATACGAGCAAGCCAGTAAGTTGCCAGGTTTGTAACTCTATTTGAGGTACCCTCCCTTTTGTGCAAAGCGGCCACGCATGAAATCCTAGTCGAACAAAAAAACAGGCACCTGACCCACATACAATGTCTCTCCTCCAAAAGGACTTTCCCCAAATTATGACACTTGTGGAAATTTGTTGATTCAGCATAAAATTGGGGTTGAGAAACCACTACTACAACTCCTTCAGCGACAAATTTGCCGCAGCAGCTTCCACCCCTTCCCCACAGGGACTACCACTGATGAATGTTCGGATGGGTTCACAGGTTGGTCTTCAATTTGTTACGCGGGAAAACTGAGAACGTACGAACCCTTACTCGGTATGTTAGGTTAATAACTCATTAACTATATGGGCAAGTCATGCATAGTTAGCGTCTGAACGGTGCGGCCAATGTCACTTGTGATTTACTTATGACATTTACACTTTATTTGCCGTCGGCTAACCGGGTGTGACTTACACAGGCAGAGTAATGAGGCTGTACTAATAGAAAGCAAAAACTAGGAAGATGCGCTTACGAAAGCTGTAATTATGTCACAACAACGTGTTTTGAAGCAAACCGTATACATCCGGGCTTAATGAACTAGAGGAGTTCAATTCATTTGACAGTTAAATCAATATACTACTGAGAGAATTTGGCATGATTTGTTGGCGTTGATCAAAACCAGTCTTCTCCACAACAGTTAATGTAACGAAATTTATGTCTGAGATAGAATATCGCAATATTCATTAGAACATGAAATATAGGCAGATTTTCTGTCTCACTTCATGGAGGCCACCGCACCGAGACCCACCTGTTTTGGTTTGCTTCGTTTATTAGGCGAGGTCTCCCTACAAGAGAGGGCCACATGTGTATAACAGAGTATAGGTGACACTGCCTATCTACCCTTACATAGCTAGGTTCAGACCACCAATAAGCGTCACTGTTTCTACCAAACATAATTGCGCCGCTTCAAACTGATTTTGTTGTTGCAGCGGAATTTCTTTCAACGCTTCAGCAGTTATTGTCATGGTTCTGTGGGTTCGGGCGTCGCCAGTCTGTTATATCTGACTGCTGTTCCCGCTCCAGTGCCTGGTGCCGGAAAAAGAACTCACCGACAAGGAACGCAACAGCTTTTTTGCAACGAGTGAGTGCGTGCGAGTGCAAAAGTTAAAACGGCCCCGAGATATTTAAAGGGCACTTTCTGACATTGATCAAGGCTGTCTGATAGGCGTTAGTGAGCACCCATCAACATCGATCGTGCCTTTATGAAGTGCCTGAACGCTGATCACATTCGGTCGTCCTTGTGTGGCGTGCCTGAATACTCATCTGCTTTTGCTGAATTGACTGAATGATTGACTGGCCTGGATGCTTGCCGGCTTCCCAATTGAGATTTTGTTGGAGTTTTAGGGTCTCAGTAGGTTCCGCGCGTTCTGGTTTTACTTTCAGGAATCTGACCTTCCTGATACCGGAGAACATCAGCGTTTGTGACTTAGACTCTTCTGTGAATGAGTTTCAAACACCACTAAGGTCTGTGGAGCAGATTTAAACCGATTCAGATCTAGAATGAGCACAAAGCTTTTTTGAAATCACAGATTGCGGCCGCAATATCGGATAGTGATTGCCTTAGCCACCGCAATGGTGTAATACTGCAGGGGTCTGGGTCGGTAACATGGTGCTTTATGAAGGCTATTGAGATTGGCAAATTGAGATTTTACTTCTGTTTCTTTCATATTTTTCCTGATTTCATATTTAATTGGTTCTTTCATCACGAAACTGTTGACCGCGTAGGTTTTCAGCATACATAACGAATAAGACAGCTGTTCAAACGTAATTCAAGGCCAAAAATACAGGAAACGGGCAGAACTGAATTGGCATTGGATTGTTCTACTGTAAATCCCTTACACCACTTTTAATAAAACCAAAGTTTTGTATACTTTCCGTAAAGAAAAAAGCCTGGATATCAAGAAATGATTTGAACACCTTTGTAGCCTTTATGGTCAGACCTTATCCAAGTAACACAATCCATCCAGAACATTCCGATTTCAGCTCCATCAACTGTTGTTATCGGTATACTGCCTCATGTGACAACTAACTTAGCCGTGTGATTAGAATGCACGTGAATCGTCGGAGATACTTAGAACTAGGCTATCTAGGAAAAGGGGCATTCTGGTTGATGCAGCTATGTATCGTGAGTGAACAGAACAGAATGTTAGCAATAGAACACCAATTAACAAAGTGCTTGAAACGTTTTGACACGCGTGGGGTATTCCCGAATGCCACTTATCAAAGCTACGGAGTAGACGATCCATTTCTATACGGTTCACCGGGGTGAGATGGCTCAGTGATTAGAGCGCGAATTTACTAACCGGAAGGCTTGTGGTTCGAACCCGACCTCCGTCTCTCGACTTCCCTGTCTAGGCTTGGGCAACCTGGTAATAGCCCAGCCCTCGTGCTTCCTTCTGGTTGAATGGCAGTTAGGCACTGAAAGGGTGCTACAGCTGAAAGAATATAATAGGGTACACCAAAAGTACACAAACCTTGCTTGTTGATGAAACCAATCCTAGGTATGTGTGATTAGTCTCGTCTGAATTCTCTAGCCAGTAAGCCGACAACCAGGAGTGACAACTTCCAATCTTGGAGTTAGTTGGTGTTTCCGAAGATCGCGGACCCAGTCGTATATTTATGTATTGTAATTTTTTGTCAATCAAACTTCCCTTGACTGAAGCTATGCTGTTTTGTTGAGACAAGTAATATCCAGATTCCGATTCCGGCCAATTCATTGAAGAAGGTACTTCCTTTTTTCATTAAGGAAACTACTCACAAGGTTGCTGAAAACTCTTCAACAGCCCACGAACAGTTTCGCCCTTCTTGGGGCTCATCAGGTAGGTGCAGTCCCTGAGTTCCCGTCAACCTTATGCTCTGCTTAAACCCAAATTGGACTGGTTCCGACAAATACACTCATCTGCATATCAATTTGGTTTTCACGGGAGACTCTTCCTTGTGGAGCAACTCCAAAGTGTGATTAGTGGTAGGGTAGGATCCAGCACTCCGAGCGACCGCCCCCTCCCGCAGTCCGTCATTCACTCTGAACTTTCTGACCCATCTGTTCTGAAGGGACTGCCATTAGCACCGACCAGTCTGCTCGGACCTTTCAGAAAAACTGTGGCCGGTCTAGCAGGGACGGAAAAAATAGTGAACAATCGTTCCAAGCGGGGATTTTTGTATGATGGACTGAGCGTGTGAGCGTGGTGTAATGCATTTGTGTTGACAGAAATGAAACCTAGCGAGGGTCAAATGCTGACTACTTGTCTGTTGTTGCTTTCACTGGCAAATGTCCGACTGAATGGACCAAGTGAATAGTGGCCACAAGTCACAAACGAGATGCAACAACATCCTCAGCATTTTGTGAGTACACTTAGAAATCAAATGGAGCGAACGTAGGGGTACCGTAAATAGAATGCTTTGGAGGCAATGAATTAAACTACCGGCTTGTAATTCAATCGATCGGCCATGACAATAACAATACACTGATAACGCAGGAACTTGTCACAATGCCATCATTGAATTGGATAAAATATTCAGAGCTACGAACTTCCAGGAGTTTTGAAGACACGGGTCATCAGTTGGAGCTTCAGCAAGTAGACCAAAGGAGCTTAAGGGTAGATTCATGTTCGTCCGGAAAGTCATTTCTTATTTTTAAAAAAACACCGATGAGCGCAAACCACAGTCCCCATTGAGCGCAAACCACAGTTCCCATTGAGCGCTCATCTGAGGACCCGAAACCCACTCCATCACCCAGTGGTAAACTCAACGATTTCGTGCACTAAAATGGCGGCATCACAGTACAGTCTCAGAAACCCATAAACGGTGTCAGCTGCGACAAGCCCACTGTGAGAGGGCCTGTTAAAACTCGGTTGAACGACAGCGTCCACACGGAGTGTGGAGTTACAGCCTTACCGGCTGAAGAAACCTGAAGAACGTTCGGCGGTGTCACCCCATGTGTGGGTGACACAATCGACGTGTCTGTGTGTGTGGCGTAACAAGGTTGGTGCAACCATAATCATAGGCGGAACCGATGACACTGAAGATGGAGCACTTGCGACAGCGTTGGGCACCCAAGATGGACTGGTTTTAGCTGGTACCGGGCGACCGAGTACAGATAGTGATACCGCATGTGGACAGCAATTACACTGGCAAACTGCGCGTCGTTCTAACACGGTTGTCGATGTAGTGACTCCAGCAACAGAAAAGAAACCTTCGGAACTTATGGCAAATTATTGATGCACCGGCAGAGTAGGCAACACAGGCAACAAATTCCAACGGACGAATTTTCCTTAGTATGAGGTTTTTGACGATGCGTGTTAGAAATTCGAAGTGTGTACGATAACTTCTCATCAATGTAACACAAAACAATGTGCACTAGAAGACCATGTAGGAACTGTGAATCTAAAGGTTCGTTAATCCGCGGCTTCCCTTACAGCACTTACAGTGAAGTAATACGGAGATTAGGCAGATTTTCTGCAATGGTGTTCAGACCACAGAGACACATTTCTCACCCTTTTAGCCGATAGGCTAGCTTAAATCGGAATAGCAACTGGATTTCGGTACTAGTCACGTCGTTACATGTCTTCTCACTGTAAACATTAGGCTAATTTGGGCTAAGTGGTTTAAGCAGACATTCAGGCGCCAAAATTACCGGATCGTCAACGTGATCGGTGGGTGTAACCACTAGTGCCTAATCGGTGTTTTCAGTAACCGTAACATACAGGCATCTAGTGTAACACCAAATAATTCCATGGCTGGTAGAAACAGGCCAAACCAATGCGGCTTAGCTTCAGGAGAATGGTGTTCCACAATACTTGACCCGAAATATACCCATGTGGAAAACAGACACTAAAAAATCGGTGGATCAGTGGAACAGAGCCCTGTACCTGGTCGAAATCCAGCCAATGGACGACATTCTTCAAGCTATTTGAAGCAGTTATCTGTAGTAATCGATCTATGGAACTTTGGGAGTTATAACCGAACATTTTGAATAAGTGTAAGAAGCCCTCCAGACAACTCTGGAAGAAATGATGCACAGTTGATCCAAAAGTACGCCTTTATACTAGCATTCTGATTAGGTAGATCACTAATATTATGAGGTTATCAGTATCGCATATCATACGCGTAAAATATCCCGTTTAACTACACGCTCGGGAAACAGATATCTAAAATAAGTGTTTTAGAAGAGGCCAAGGTAATTTCATACTCGATTCAAGTTGAATAGTTGCACGATTCAATGGATAAATGTTACTTTCGCAATAAAGTTGAGTGCTTTGGTGGTTAGTCAGTGTACCAGTCGAACGATACTATCTGGCTGATTGTTGATGGTGCTATTCTTGGGAACCAGAAATCGGCTTAGCCAGAGAGTATTCACCGGTGAGCTGTTCACGTTCCCGCAGGGTGTGATCATCTTGACTGACTATGAGTTGCATAGTTTCCCTCCGGACTAGGCAATAAGTGGGGCGAAGCCCTAAGCAACCTGACCTACTTCATATCTAATTGCGGCATCTCGAATCACACATTGGTTTTCGTTTCCCTATCGAGTATGGTGTGCAAAACCCCGCTACAAGTTTTTTAATTTTTTTATCCAACTCCCGTTCAAATTAGAACAGTCAAATTTCATTGTGTGCTGAATTTAGGATCATTGTCGGGTCAGTAAGACAATTGCAACCGCTCTATATTCGACATGCGACAGTTGTCATTGTCAGGGTTGTGGCGTCTCTGTTCTTGGTTACGGGGTAACTGAAGTGCTGTACTCCAGCAAAATATTGGTTCATTTGAGTCGATTGTGATACAGTGCCCACCATTCTTTGTACAGTTTGAGAGCAAAGCAATCATTTCTGCCTACAGAGCTGTCAGATAAGCACCAAATACTGTGTGGCGAAATTGCCTGCACAGGTCTCAGGGGCCAACAATCCTTGCTAGTGATGGAAGGAGGAGACAGTTGTGCTTCACGGTATCATTTCGAAACTTCTCATCAGCCACAAAAGCCAGTTACTAGGATGGATCTTGAACGACTAAAGATTCCAGTTCTTTTGCAAATAAGCATCATGTGATTGAACTGGACGAGAAAATCATGCTGGACTCTTGCATTGGCATACTTGGTGACCATTTCTCTCCGCCTTTATGTGAACACCAAGCAGGAGAAATATTCCACCAAGACGCTTGTTGTCCAGTCCACAAGTTCGTCGATCACATAACTGTCAAACTGTTCTGGACGCAAAATGATTTCAAAACATGTGCCCCATAGTGAAATAAGCTCTTCGATACTACAGATCTAGTCAAGAGTGGAATGAGGGGCGTATGCTGGGAGTGAAAGGTAAAATTTATGTGTAATCTAATACCTGATGAATAATGAAGAACATCTCATGTCTCCTTTACTGTTTCGCCTTAATAAAGTCTCTCCAATTTTCTGCACTTGAAGTGACAAGGTCGAAATTCGCAACAAATTCAGTGAACATCTATTTTGAAAGTGTGAATGTTCCAAGTTGAACAGGAGCGGAGAAAACAGAACAAACTATTTCGCATAGTAGACCTTCCCACTGATGTGCAGCAGAATACGCAAAGGTGTGCGAATGGGCAACTGGGTTAAAAGACGGAAGAACATAATCTATGGCACTTGATGAGTGCATCTAGAAAGACCCTAACCAGCTCCAGTGTGCTGAATCTAGTTACTGCGGTAGATAGCAGTGTTCCTAGTCATGAATCGCTCAAACAAGTATACCTTCATGCCACATTGGCCATTGCGTCGCGACAAAAGTCGGGTCGTCTTATTCACTGCACACAGCAGGGCGGACAAGGGAAAACATGCGAATGATGATGCCTCCAATGTGTTTTTTTTTTCAAAATTGTTCTCACCTGACTTCCCATCTGATAACCACTTCTTCATTGAGCCCACTTGCAGGCAAGTTAGAAAGACAACCAAATGTAACTCACCGCTCACTCCTATTGATCAGACCTCCGGTTTTATTGCAGCCTTCAATGTTCGAACCCTTAAGCAAGCTAACCAATAAAGTACCTTCATGTACACTCTTGATACATAATTGATGGGCGTTTGCTGCATTCCTGAAACCCGAATACAGCATCTTCGCTTTGTAGACACTATAAACTGCGGATTTCAGGTTAGTCTTCAACTTCCGCAACAGTCTGTCCCGTTTTTGGTCTAGCTGTTAGTTTCCGAGCTGAGGATTCCTTAATTTACTGCACGCCTTTGAGCAGGATCTCTGTGCCATTTATCTGTTCACTTCCATTAGGACACTCAGCGGTCGAAGTACTAACTATTCTTTATTCATATTCTCATGCCTACGCATGAACCAACTGTAGCTCTGATTCTGTTAAAGCCACATTTCGTCGATGAAAAACCACTACTCTCTTATCCACCACAAAGAGGCCTTAATAACATATTAAAATGGGTAATTAGGGCGTCTCAGGTGCGGTTTGGTGGCAATTTTAGTCTTCACTCAAGTGATAGTTGTGAACGTCTTCTACAGCTCTGTGCTGATAACTAGTTGTTCCTCACCAGTACGGGGTTTAGGCATCTTGGAAGCCGCTGTACTGCCTGACGTCCCTCCACTCCAGAATAGCAATGGAGCCAAACTGACTGCCGATGATTGTGGGCTACATACGTTGATTCGGACCGCGCTTATACCCGATATGGGTTTCCAATCAATTTCCCACGCAAGCTTAGAAGTAAACTTCTCGTTTAACAGTCAAAAACGTTCTGAAGCGCAAACTAAGCTCACTATATTCTTCAACTGAAGGTGCTGCACAGATGCCTCCCTTGCGACGACCTTCGAGAAACTCCAGCACATGCAGTCGAGGAATATCATAAACGAGAGGTTCAGCTAGGATTCATTTGAGTCTCCCGTTAAAACCTAATTAGTTTGTAAATGTGTGCGTTTCGCGAATTGTGTCAAATTTGGGTTCAAGTAGAACATAAAGTTGACAGGAACTCAGAGACCGCACCTACATGGTAAGCCTCGAGAAGAACGAAACAGGTCGCGGGCTACCGAACCGTTTTCAGTAACCTTAAGAGTAGTGTTCCCTCAAGCAAATACCAAAACCTGCAAGGCGATAGGTTGAGACATTAATTCTAACTGCTTAGAGGTAGTAACCACCGTGTGTGACTTTTGAAGCTTGGCCTGTGGTTTTTTCGAGCGCGCGCATACTAACCACTGGACCTCAGAACGGTCGCTGTCAATTCTTGGGACAAGCCATTGTATACCTTTGGGACAACAATATTATTCGGCTAGGCAGCCTGTTGCAAGTCGACTCAAACGAATTTTTTGTGAATGAGGAGGCGTGGTGGAACTAGAAATCTCAGGAAATGGGGACTAGTACACCCAGGGATGCATGAGGCCTGTTCCAGCTAATCTTCAAAACAGAACTCAGGTCACCGTCTGTTGGTGAGCTAACCAAAGATAATGCTGAAAATCTAATAATACAATAAAACGCAGCATCTAGATCGCTGAGTATTTTCAGCAACATTTTAGTTGGTCCTCAGCTTCTGTATCTACCATGTCTTTCATTCGACCCACTGGGCTCGAGCAGCAGTCTGTGAGTTTAGATCTTCCCACAATTGATGAAGTACTAAAATGATTTTTGCCTTGAAGCCTCATCGAGAGGTGCCAGGTCAGATGAAATTTCTCCTGTGCTACCTAAAGACAGGGACGCATATTTGTGTTCTGGCTTAACTATATTGTTTTTAGTTACTTGGGAAGAAGAACGCCTTCCAGACAACCGGAACCAATCGATCATGATAACTCTGTTCAGAAAAGGTACACGAGGGGACTGTTCCAGCCATAGTTGTACCAGCCTAGTATCCACCATAATTCGGTTACCGGCTTCAGTAACACCGCGATGCCTAACCCCGTCACGTGAGAGGCAAATCTGAGAGCGGCAGGTAGGGTTTCGTCCAGGTAGGTGGTGCATTAAACACATTGCTTCAGATGTTTGAGCCACACATACGGCCGGCCGAAAATAACGGTTTCCTCGGCTACAAAAAGCCTTCAGCACTGTAAATAGCTTAGCTCTTTTGCGTCTACTTGACCAAAAAGGAATGCCAATGAAAATGGTAAGTATACTTCTTGCTTTTTGCTTCCACAATTCTAGTCATGTAAGAGCTTATATAGGATTGTCCGGAAGTTTTCCTGGTGCGGCTCAGCAACGCTGCCGTCTCCTTCAGTTCCTGTTCAATTTGAGCATCGATGGAATGCATTGTTCAAGGGATCGAGTCTTTTAGTATCGAAATTACACCTAGAGGAAGACTGGTAGACTTGGACTATGCGGACGATTTTGTCGAGTTATTTGCCGATTATTAGTCAACACAGGTTAACTAGGATTTCGTATGTGACTCCTTGCTTCGGTATGGGGCGTACAAATTCAGTATTGCTCCAGGATTTTACGTCTCCCTGTATCTCTCTGAAACTTCTAGGATAGGAAATTCAGCTTAAGGACCCGTTTACCTATCTGGCCAGCCGCATCAGTCATGACGGTATCCGGACAAGAGGAAGTCAGTAGTATGAGGAGGTTGGCAATATTTGCATCATTCATAGTATCAGAAACAAAATCCATTGACGACAAAGAGTCACGTGTACAAGAGGTCTTAACCTATGTTCGCGGAAATCGGTCCCTCCTTGTCCACAAAGAGGTGGTGCTTAGGATATTTCATTGTTAGGATTAGAATCACTGAATCAGTAATAAAACTCATCAGGTTGGGATATGTACTACGCATGCCTACCAATTGTTTTCAACTTTGAAAAGGCCCACCAGTTTGACAGGCTACGACTTAGCAACGAAGTCGTTTACCGTCAAATTGAGTGCTTGGAATCTTCGTGCCTTCTTAATTGGGATCCGCGTGGTTCTCCTTGCATGCGGTTAGACATCCAACGGGACACGGCACGTAACCAGTGGCAGTCGGACCAACCCACTAAAGTTTGTTTATCCGTGTATAGTGGGATCATATCGAGTGAAGTTGGCAGGAGACAACACCGTTCGCGACTTACTTCATTATGATGCTCAGATGAGCTTACCTCGCTGATATTCCATGGTGTAGGCTCCTTGTTCTTGGTTGTCTTTCATATGAACATAGGGCCGTTTGTAGTAAGTTCACCGGGACATTCTTCTCATGTTTGTGTGGCAGTTGAACACCAGTACTAATTTACGGTGTATTGTTGTTAATGATGACAACCTATATCTTGCATGATTATTCCAATGAGTACACATAAAAGCCGGTTGTAGACCGCGGCAAACTGCCTTTGTTCGTACGTTTAGATTATGTTTTGATCGGAAGATTACCCGTAAATTTGCTGCTGCGTAAGTCATTTGGATGCCCGTTCGGAGCTTCTGCGATAGCATCTCAGCTACAGGGTCATCTTTCAAAGACAAACACATATAAATCGGTTCCACTCCAACTTATCCTAACCTCGGTCTGCTTGGTACTCTCCATAAGGTTTTCGGGACAAGATGGACCGAGTATCGCCTCTAGATGAATATGTCCTGCAGTCGTTTTAACTCGGTTTTCAGCGGTCGCCTGAGTTAATGTTCATTTACATCAATCATTTCACCTGCGAGGATAACAATGTCAAGATTTAGCTTGGGGAAACAACTCAGAAACATTCCGACAGAGCATCCGGTCTACTGTCAGTTGAAGCAAAAGCTGGCAGTATAAATTAGCACCAGTGCCGTGCTTATTGCTGGTGATCTTGAAGGAAACAGGCAACCAGACAACGCGAAAACCACCATTTATTGGAATCTAGTCAAATGGATCGCGTTCACTCCCACGATCGAGTGTGACTCAACCATATATACCACGAGTCGTTGTCTTAGGTTTAATAGAAACTCGAAGACTGAACTGTGAAAAGGCTAGATTCGTATTGAGTAGGGAAGTTGAGACGATGCCCAAGCCTTGGATGGGTGTTTCGGAGACGCATTTTAAATGGAAGCAAGCATGAGCAAGAGATATGTTAGCTTATTTGACAAATGGGCAGTGGGTTGAATAAATGAATTCGGTTACACAGCTGACAGCAGGCCGATCTAAGAGGGTCTACTGGCTTACGGACATCAGTGAACAAGGAGCTGTGAGAGAGAACCAGGCCCTCTGATTACCCAAACGAAAGAAAAGGTTTTCTTTGTAGTACCCCCCTCTGAGTCTCTGACTCAGCAATTTTACCCACCGTGCAGTAGAACGTAGGATTTTGTTACGGGACCCCGCCCACAGCCTTCCCGCAGGGCAGTGAGTTTGGGTTTTCCTAATGGACTATGTCCACAGATGACTGAATAGTTTAACCCACTAGGTTGTATCCAGTTGAACTAGTCCAATGGCGAACTGTGTAAGGTATATGAATCTGGTTCCTGGCACTACTGTGCGCAGCAAATTGGTTTTGAGGCTCAACGGGCTTTTGGCAAGATTTTCGTTTGTCGGCCGTATTAAATGACTAACCCGAGGTGACAACTGAGGAGTGACCTTTTCTGACACGTCCGTCTCCGGAGAAATGTAGCATCGCTGATTCCGTAAATATGGAAATGCTTGAATAAACACTTTATGACCTTCACACCGCCTCATCCAATTAACCAAAAAACTGATCTTTGTCCGGGTAATCCCCTTTGGTTTTCCTAGCAAGCTTGAAGCGTGAAGAAAGCGGTTTCATTCAGATTAGGCTCCGATATTACTGCATATCACAACGGCAGTTTATGGGCGCGAATGCTCAATAAGGATGACGGATATTGAGTTTTTCAATCACGGAATCAGCCACTGTTTTGCAGTACAAAGCTGAAAATCACAATTTAGCACCCATGTAATGTAAACGTAGTGGTCCAATTTGACCGTGTGGGTCATGTTTGCAGGCATTGGGGTGAATTCCACCTTACGGACGTATAAAGTAGATTTATACCTGGATTCCAAACCGAAATAACTTGTGTAGAACAGCCACAATGACCAGAGCAAAAATTCGTTGGAAAATGACCGGGCTGGCTTGGCCCAAGCAACAACCGTTCCTCTGGATCCCTGACCTATGAAACGCGATATATTTAGGATAACCGCGTGTGCAGATGGAGTGCAACATTGCGACCACTGAAGTCAATCGAACCGAAATTTACAGCTCCTTGAAAAACGCATCGATAAGACAGCGAAGGAAAATAAACGGAATTGTATCTAGATACCCTCGAGAAAAGGAGGTATTCTGTTATCTCAGGCAGGGTCAGTTAAGTTAAAACGACGATGTACAGAAGAAGACGAAATTAGTGAAGCGCGTGCCGCCGTAAGCGCGAAGAAACAATATGCAACAAAAATAGGTGAACAGATAATCTATACAGCTGCGAAGACAAAACAGGGGCTCCACTGCGTGTGTGTGTGTGTAACTGCACAGATATTCTCTGATAATATGCAGAGAATAAAAAGGAGAAAATGAACTCGAAGGCAAGACGAAAGGTGAGCACGATGAGAAAGGTAATCAGAACAGCCATAGAGTTGCTAGTTGGTAGTGTCGGTAGAAGATAGGGGGGCTGTATGCATCACACTGAAAAAGATAAAATCTTCACGGAAGACGGGTTATACCCCACCTCCACTACGATGTACAGGAACTGGGGCACGGCTAAAGACACGTTTCAATGGGCTGTGGGACACGGTTCCTGACTTGAGCGCAGACATGAACTGAAAGGGACAGAAGGTCCATCATAAAATTTACACTACTCACATACATAAGTAGGCGGAGTAATAAATAAATGAGTACAACAGTCGGGCGAGAGAAAGCTAGCACCTAACCTGAGATGATAGCTAATTTCCCATTAAATGCGGATTTCCACTTGCAAGTGAGGTCAACTTATTTTGAAAATTCAGAAAGTGCCGTACCGCTGTTCCGTCTTTGCAGAAACGCCAATTACAGAGTATATGTATTTTTTTTTCTTTTTAAAGGGAATTCGTGCATTCGACTCCCGCGAGTTTTATTCCAGTGCCGAATACGTTACTGAATGTCAACGGACAACAGCCCTGATCTAGTTATTAAAAAAAACAAGTACATCAACTTGTGAAAGCAAGAAATGAACGATATTTGAAAGTCTTGTGGGCAAATGAATCTCACAGACATGCGATGGCATTGCTTTTACGCGACCTAACCCTTGTCAATTCGACCTTGGTGGAGAGAAGAATATAGACTAATTTGTACTGGATTAAAACACTCAAGGTCAGTAGCGGCGCAGTACCTTGGTAACTGACCCACCAACCGCAAGAATCAATTGCCAGTACTTGGTAAAGTAGTAGGTTACAAAAGAGTAGCGCTGACCGAATTATCGTAGATACCGCAGCGAAGCGCATTCAACACATAACATTTTTCCACTACCGAATAAACGTCGGTTATCAAGTTGACGATGTCTTTAACATCCTTATCAACAGTCCCCTGAGTCTAACGTCAATGTCTTCTCCACTGAGCTATCGAGGTATAAAGGTAACTGCCGTGTATAGAACATGGCCAAAGGAAGGACGGGTATGGCCTGCTCACACACGAGTAGTACAGAGTGACAAGGGATAAAAGTTGTTTTTCCTTTCAAGGATAAGTTGTCTGACCCGAAGAATCAAAATATTCAACCGGAATGCCCCTTCAACACGCAGCTGAATAGCGACGTGTAGAAAGTGGTTGAGATGCCACTTGGCTGACCAGACCTAGACAGGCAGAATCGAAATGCCGGGACTGAATTTAACCCACGAACCTCAGAATGAACGTGGCGTAGTTGCCGAAGCAGAATCAATGCTTCTTTGTAACGCCAGGCTACAACATTCTATTGGGCCTGGGTTGCAGGTGGTCAGACCAAATGGCCGTGGGATGTTCGTCAGGAGAGTATAAGCGACCAATTGTGACATCGCGCTATGTCGGAGTTCGCATTGTTGCAAAAAAAACGGGTGTTTCTGGTGTCAGTAAACTGATCTTTGCCTGTGGCCGAGGTGGACTGGGCCATCTCTGATAAAGACATTGGGTCTAAGGGTTGTCAACACGCAGGACTTGCCGGGTTAAACAAATGGGCTGTCTGCGTAGTCACTGTGGCAGTGAAGGCTAATGAGTTCGATCCGTCGCTGTCGGTGCATGACGCATCATACGCAGACTGTCCCAGATCACTTAGATGAAGCCGCTGGGAAAAGGTATCGTAAACCTGACCGAGTATAGCTATGTCATTCCACGAGATACCGATGACTGAGTCAAACACTAAGAAAAGAGTCCTGAATTCCTCACTGCCGGGTGCGTTGAAAGGTAGGAATGATTCTCTCACCTCTATAACGAACGATTAGATTAGCTCTTTCTCGGAATGAGAGGTTTTCACATTTGCGGTGTTCGAAAACGAACGGGGAATGCTGAAACATCTAACAAAACGCGTTTTATGTGATGCACCGAGCTTGGACAGAAATTGATGAGTCCGCTGTCAATTTGATTTGGCAGTTCAGTCCCAAATCTCTAAGCTATTGGTGTACTTGTATAAACGAATCTTAGAAGCCAATAACGTCAGTCAAACATTTTTTGGGCTATCCAGCTGTCCGAGCTCCCAAATGATGAATCCAGTTCCCATACCATCCTGTACTTCATCAATAAACTACTGGATTCGATCTGACGTTATTCTGTGTAATACAGTGTGCTGAGCAATAAACCACCTGGTTATTCAGTCCTGACCTTCGACTTCTGCTAACTCGGGTGTTTGTAGTGCAATACCTGTATAACACAGTTGTGAATCGTCTGCGTCCACCATCGACCGAATAGTACGAATATTAGTGTGTAAAACTCACGTGCAAAAAATCCGTAACGTCAATGCGACCGTTTTTATCCATATCCATTGATTCAAGAAGAACTTGCAGCGACTCCTTGCTCAGGTGCTCACCAGATTCCTGTGAAATTTTAGCAAAGGTAAGGGAGGAACAGGGAGAAGAAAGGTAACGGTGACACGATGCGGCAGACAAGATGCCAACCAAAGAAGTCTCTGGCGTCGAGGGGCACTACATTGGCTATCTAAAGTAAGATTTTCAATATTGCGGTACATTTCATCCTGCTATGCCAGCGGGCCACTTCCAGAACAGAACACCAAACGTTCCAAGTACTTGACCAGGAATATCCAATGCACCACTTAGACACTGTAAGGAGATCGGTTCAGTATGCTGAATATAGCAGGTTGGTCAAGTTCACCAAGGGTTAGCGCACTGAGGTCACGTAGAACCATATTTGTTCGATCATTTGGAGGGCAACGATAGACGGAGGCAAAGAACCGGAAAACTCAGTGATGCGAAGACAAAAACAAGGTCTACCAGGGGTATTGTGACACGTGTCAGTCCTTCGATCAACGGCGATCTTTCGTCCCAGCTTATGGTTCTTGCTGGTTAACAGTATGAGTCCCAAGGAAATTTAAAAAACGATGGTAAACATATGATGACACCGCTGTCCTTAGTGTACAACTCCTATCGCATTACAATCACACGCCTCATGGAAAAAACTGCCGAACGGTTAACTAATATACAGCTGTTCACGTGTTAAAGCCAAAAATTACAGTATGCGCTGACATGCGAATGAAACACCGGGGAAGGAGTACATGGAACAGTAGTTCTTCAAATCATATGTGAGCACAGAAACCACAAAAATCACCACGAACCATAGACTTTTTCTTGTTGGCAGGTCGAACACAATCAGTTGATGCGGGGTAGACGCTTCTATGGTTAGAATTCAAGTTCAACGTGGTCGGTAGTCCAAACGAGGTTTATAAGTCTGGCTTCCCACATACGCAACTACCGAATGGCCAAGCGTGGGGTGAGGTGAAGTCTCATCTCTAAGAGGATCTATTTCAGGATGAAACACTCACACTGCTTAGAAAAGAGACGTTCTGCGTCTTTGAGGGTCCGCCTCACAGTGAAGAACACATTAGTTTTTACTCATAGTTAGTTCTTCTCACACAAATGCCAGTACAACTGTACACAGTAATTAGTAATAGAAATTCTCGTAAAATATACCAGTAACTCACCTCGCAACAACGGCTCAAATCAGACAGGGTTATGTATCCTTTGGTTCCGGCATCCAATTTACGAAAACGTTGTAGTAACTGATCTGTCTCTGCCATCGTTAAGTTGATTGGAACGCTCTCCTTGCCTTGCAAATGTAAACCCATCTCGGATTTTAGAAATTCCTGGATAAAGATAGGGCCACACCAGTCAAAAGAGTTAGGCAAGAGTTGCAATCGACTTGCATCAGAATTTCATGATCTGATGCTCCAGAAAAGCTCAGAACTCAATGAAGTGTCCACAGGGGTAGCAAAACCGAAGACTATGATAAAACTACGTATGGGAAAGAACACAGGACACTCTCTAAAGGGAGGCAAGTCGGCGCGGATTACTGGATACACATTGCCAACTTGACCTGTGCATGCCCGCAAACACGTATGGGGCTAAAAATGGTCGCGGACAAGAAACCATCACTTAAATTAATTCAGGATGATTGGACTCAACAGCTTTCGGTGAAATATGTCAAGTTGAGACCTTACCCTTATCACACAACGTTTCATTCTTCTCAGAATTCTTAATTTCCGCTTTACGGAGGACAGTTTGTTTCCTAAATGGAGAACACGTAAAGCTTAGCAACAGAAATGGCAAAACAACCTAACAGTTAAGGTATCCATTTCGTAAATCGGAGGGATCCAATCAAAGTCTATCCGGCAAGGCAATATAAGGCGAAGTATGATTGGAGTCAGAGTGGAAAACACAAGAAACTGTGACGGTCAAGCATTTGCATCCAGTGGTTGAGTTGAGAAGAATTGTGTCTATCAAAACGCAGCGGTAATTCATCCTCGGAGACCAATTAGGGTATGTATAACTTAAGCGCATCCACACGAAGCTAGAGACCCTGATGCGTTTCTCGGACGCGCACTTTCGATCAGTTCTCCATGTGACAAAGGAATGCACAAGGATACGTCGCTGAGTCTGTTCTCTCCCTTAAACGTGGATCAGAGAAACAACTAGGAAAACAATTAATAACCCAAGTAATCGTTCAGGTGTAACACCCTTTCGGTGCATAAAGGAAGCACGAGGGCGGAAATACTGTTAAGTTAAGCCCAAGCCTAGACAGGAGCAGTCAAGATTCCGAGGTTTCGTTCGAACAACGGACTTTCCGGTCAGCAAGTTCGCGCCTTAGCCACTAAGCTATCGCGATTCGGTGGCAAAAATCGGGAAGCATGCTGCGTAAAGCCAGTTTCACTTTAAACTATGGTGGTCACCTGCGAAAACGGGCTATCCATAGTGGTTCAGGGACGTAGTCAGAATCACTGCAGCTAAGCATCGATCGAGAAGTTCGTTTCCGCCTCGGTAGGGATATAGTCAGAATACGACCGCCTCTTAAACGGAAACACGTCAAACCGGTAATTCTCAACGGTCTATCTAGTGAAAGGATAGCAACAAAGTGCTGGCACAAAAACAGATGTATGCTTGAGAATTTGTCCATCGGTGAAAAAATCCGACCATGGGTGATATAACTCAGAACGCTGATGAAATCATGAGACGAGGGAAAGGAGACATCCTTCGAAAACCGGACGATCCGAGAAATCAATTCGAACGGATGCAAATTGTCAGCAACAACAAGGACATATGCAAGTGGTTGGCATGGAGCCAGATTTGTTTCTACGTGTAAGTTCCTCATACCGTTGTGATCACCTCACTGCATTCTCTCGTTCCTATATTAAAACAGTCTGGAAAGTCACATCAGCCCCATCAACACCCAGTTGCAAAAGCACACTATTCGGTGCAGTATGAAGCACCAAGGAGACCAAATGACCTCTCCATTTTGAGTCCTATGTCCTTAAGGAAAGCGATCACGGACAAGGTGCCTACGCCTTTGGACAACATTGATATAAACACATCTGAGCATCACGTCGGAATGAGATGCCATCACAGCGATCGAACTAGTGTCTTTTGCGAACCTCACCTGATCTAAGCTCAGCGCACGAACTTGAGCTAGACAGTCTGGCTAGGAAATGACAGCGTGCACGCCAGTAGGATCGGTTGCGTGCCATGTCCTGCAGAGGTTCGAACCGCCTGCAAGCAGGATCACGTGGGCCTCAGCCAGGAAGGCGCAAGGATTTCACAGTACTCAGTTTGACATTAGCCGCTTTCATTCCAAGTTGCCATGTCATGGCCTGTCCCCCGGGAATCTTTCGCCAACAATCACTTGGGACAGGAAACGGTTGGACATACGTAGCACATGTCTCAATCACCTTAACCTGGTAGCTTAATCCGTTGCTGTGACGAATCAATTAACTACCAGGTACCCGCTTACTCACAACGCCGTTGCGGACTCGTCGCAACCAGCATATTCTTGTTATGCTACGGAGGCACCTGTGATCAAACACTTGAAGACGCCTAAGATCCTCGGATCGGAGAGGCCAAAACTCGAAACCACAGAGCAAGACCACTCTTAAAGTTCCTTTGTATACATGCCACTTCAGCTTCAGCGAAATTCGGTTCTGACGCCACAAATGACGCAAGTTCACGAAGGCTGCTCGCGTCTTGATTATCTAAGCATTAACTTCATCTGTTACAGCACAGTCACGGCTTATACAATTGCCAAGCTAAACGAACCGACCAACAAACTCAAGCTCTTCATTCAGAAGTTTCAGAGAAACACAAGTGGATTGGAAACCTTGAAGTATGACTTCGCACTCTGAAGATACAAAACGCATGCCAAAACATGGGATCACCTCCGATATTCCGCTTTTTCGAAGGGTTCTTTTCGCATAACCATGCGAGAGGTGGAAACGAACCAGGGGAGGCCAAAAAATGACTTGGTAGCGAAGTATGGAAGCTATTACCAACAAACCCAGCTGCGCTGGTCATTGCCGTCTCCCTAAATGGGGACCTCGAGACGGGACACATCAAGGGTTAGAGACTGTCAGATATGGCCCAGTCGCGCCCTCAATGGCGCTCGTGCATCCAAGCTATTGCCTTCAACGCATAGCTCCCTCCCAATCTCCCCAATGAAAAGTTCACAGACGGTCCTGTATTTACGCCTCAGTTATGTCAGCTACCGCCTCCAATGCGCAGCAATCTACCTCATCTCCACAGATCATCGGTGAACTAAACCGTAGCAGCTATAACCACTGTACGACAAGTACGCGGTTTCTACAGCTGATGATGATAATCGTCAAACAACCAAACTATGCCGTCCGTACAATCTAGATCCATTAATCCCTCCGGATGTTATTTTGATACCTAGATGCACGGTCCCTTAGAGTGTGCACTCCATGATGACATCGATGACAAAATTAAACAGCAAGAGAGAGGCAACAATCCTGACGAGCTTCACTAGTTGTCGGGGAGCTTCTGGACTGCTCATTGCAGACCCTATCCGACCGGTGGTATGGGAAAGAAGGGAATGGATAATGTTTACGAACTTCAAGGGCATCCCCATCTAGCCAAGAGTATTTAGGAGAGATAATCTATCAGGGGAGTCGAAGGTTTCTTTAAGGTCGAGGAAAATCGAGATTGTTGGTCGACGGTGGAAGTGGCGCTGCTCGAGCACCGGACGTAATGTGCTCTCGGGCTTGCGTCTCACGTGCCTAAGATATGCGTTGCAATATAATGAAAGCCAGTAGCCGTGTTACGACAGGTGTAAGACTTGTATCCTACGGTTCAAACAGCCGGTTCCGGTAGCTTTTTTGAACGGAGGTATGTTCAACCATTGGCCCCAACTCTCTGGAACATGTTCTTGAACAACCTACTCAAAGCGGAACACAAAGATTCTTCTCCGTCTTTGAGCAGCGCTAGGAGGAGCCCATCTAGTTTAGCAGACCGGTGATGCCTCAACGCAGAAAGGTATATTAACACTTCATCAACTGAGAGGGGGGGATTAAACTCACAGACCACGGCTCGAAGTAAGCGAGTGTAATGAAATACATGGATACAATGGCCGAGATACAGGAAAACAAAAAATGGTATTCAATATTATTGAAGCCTATCACAGTACAAATAATACATACTAGCAACACAGTATGTGCAGAATGTAGACTCGGGTGGAGGGGCTGTTATTTAACAACCCCCCAGGGATGGCCTGTCATAGCGAGGGGGGTGACCACAAAGTTCAAACACAAACCCCAGAAGATTCAGAAAAAATACTTAGTCCACAGTGAAGTCGGCTCGAGGATAATCACTGTTAGAGTAAATCGAGTAGTTTGACCAATGAATAGGTGACCAAACGCTATGGTCATTCGATCTCAACGAAGTAAATTCAGTGCTTTTCGAAAGAGTTTCTACAAAATCATGGAATGGACACTAGAATGAAAACTGCCAACAAAATAAAACAATCTGAATTTGCTGCTCTACTGAACTTAATGAAGCAATCAAAAAATAAATGTAGAACAAATGAGGCGACGTGAAAAAAAGAAACGCAGGTCACCGGCAGCAAAAGTCCTTATGCTCCACTCAAACTTTGAAGAAAACGGTGAAACGAGGAAAGAAAAGTGACCGATATGAGGGGAGAGAAAAAATCTACTTACGACCGCGTCCTCTCAGTGCTCATCTCATTCTCCAAAAATTGCTAAATACGGGAAAGGGGATAGGACTTGAGGCTATAGTGAAATTCATTCAAGAAGAAATCATTGAGAACGCCAGGGATTTCATCTTACTTGTGCATGCTCCAACTCCTCTTTCTGTTTCCGTTTGTCCCAGCCCAGTTCGACAGCCATCAGTTCGACAATTCTGGGCAAAGCCTCCTGCGCAGCGACCACATTGAGAAAAGCCAGCCGCGTTCGGCGAGCAAGGAAGTCGATTGCTCGACATGCATACTCCTGGCAGGCCCATTTGACCTGAAACAGACGAGGACAGGAAATTACTGGGTAGTCTCTGAATCTGGACAATTGGAGTAGCGTTTTAGGTACCACAAAGTTCAGGTTACAACCACAGTACTGTTTGGACGAGATTTCCGACATGATGAGCCGCACCCAAATATGCGTGCACACAAGCGCGTGAAAATCGAAGCATGGAGAAAGTGAAAATTGAATTGATAAACCTAGCATATATCAAGGATGGGGTGAGTCCGCTGCGAAGTGGTGACACGTCCGAGTTAGCTTATATCAGAGTGTTGGAAAACACTCATATGCACTTCATACTATGTCAATAACATCCACAAGGGACATGAAATCGAGGGAACCTCAGGCAACAGCGCTAGCTACTGACAACACCTGTCTCTAGAATTTAGCTCATCTACTGAAAGCCTGGCGGTGTGACATTTAGCACAAAGATCTTGAACGAAAATTACGAATCACACAACAAGAAGTTGATTTTCTTCGTATTATTTAGACAAGAACCACTTCAACTAAAAGGTCGCCTAATGGGGACTGGAACCAATCTCAGAACAGTATATCAGACAGAGCGAATACGCATCGCTTTGAATAGTCAAGTGAAGATCATTTCCCGGTTGTGTCGGTAAAACAGAACCCTCTTACGGCGTCGGCTAATTCGTGAGAGATAGTACAACATCAAGCAGTTGGCTGAAGTGATGGGGGCTGATGAATACTGAAAGAACTGGTAAACATCATTCAATTGTTACGCCTTCGTTGGGACTCATCAGTAGTATATGTTCAAGGAATTCTGGGCTAGCCTCAATCATGTAACCAGTGGTATGGCATATGTTACATTTTTAGGTGAACAGAAGGACATGCCCATCCTTCTCAGAAAATTGGAAAAACGGACAAGAGGTGTGAAATACGGTCAGACTGGTCCAGAAAAACACAGGATTACGGACAGTGACTGGTTGGCTAAGTGAGCTCAAGATGGCTCAGTGGTTAAAGTGCGAATTTACTAACCGGAAGGTCCGTGGTTCGAGCCCAACCTCTGCATCTCGACTTCTCCTGTCTAGGTTTGGGCATCCCAGCCCTCGTGCTTCCTTCGGGTGGCATGGCAGCTAGACACCCAGAGGGTGCTACAGCTGAACGACTATTATTACATAAGTGTGCTCACTAGACAGCCAAAGGCTTACAGCGTCACCTATGCTATGAATTATCCACTGTAGTATCAACTAGTTGTTCACATATGGTCATTCACATTGGGCTTTCACTGTTTGGTGAGACCTTTTCAATCACGGGTGCGATCAACTTGGTGTAGCTTCATCCAACACGACGGTTTTACAGTCCCACAATTTTGAATACTTGAGAATTTAGTTCGAAGGCAAGGTCGACTGTACTATGTCTGTCAGTTTGTGAACAATTGCTGATATGGGAAGGGTGCGTGCACGGTGTGTATGCGTTCACACACTACAACCAGATGGACAATCAGGGGAGAGGCGCCCTTGTCATGAAAACACCATATTTGTTGGGAGGGGTTGGTGACCAATCCAATTTTAACAAACGCACAACGATAATTATGTGAAAAATACCTCTGCTTCGATGAATGGGAATTCCGGATGTAGCTTCTTGCCCAAGACTGGCCACCGCTGACCAGTGAGGGATGCCATGTTAGCGATGGCCAAGGCTTTATCCCCGTATATACCAGTGAGATGTCTGGCCACGTCCACATCCATACCATGCTCCTGGACCAGTTGGATGAATAGATTCGGTGTCCACTTGTGTGCACCTTCCAGCAACAGGCCTTTCGTTCGACATTCGCTCTTCGGTTTGAGATTACAAACCTAATTGAGAAGGCCACAATCAAATGTGCGATTATTGGTCACTCCATGGGCTATAAACAGAGGGTCCAAACTACGGAACATCAAGAGCATGTGTAGGAACACATAAAAAAATACACTGTGAAAAGTACAGACCAGCTGGCGAATGCAATAGGCACGATTGGCCACGTAGATGTCGCATATATCAGATGGGTCTACACACAACTGGGAAGGCAAAATAAGGACGAAAGGGTTTGTAGGGGTGCGGTTTTCAAGAACTGATGACGCTTCAAAAGCCTAGGCATTAGTGTATTATGATTTAGCTGGCCGACTCTGATCGCAAGTCATTTTTTCATTCACGAGCAGGTCAGCCATGAAAACAGTCCGGTAGCCGTAGCAAGACGCCAAAAACCGAAATGAGAAGTCAAAATGGGGAACGATAACCTTAAGTTCCACAGGCTAACAGGATGCGTACAGGCCTCTCGTAGCAAACAAGCTACTCATCTGTTTTGCTTGCCAAAACGAATGACTATTTGGAACGAAAAAATATCCACGGCGTCCGATGACTATACACATAATCCTTTACACGAGAGACAGAAAGTGATATTTTCCAAGTTTGCTTGTAGCCAGAGTGTGAACAACTAGCCACTCACGGCTGTTTGTTGATAGAATTTCCTCCCCTGTTGTAACAAACAGACGTAATTTAACGAGTCCACATTCTGAACACCACGATGGTGTTACCTCTATGTTTAAAATATCAGCTTCTTTTAACGTACATGTTCAGAATTTGCACAACCAAGTCCGGCCTGCGGTGCGGAACAGAAATTAGTCGAAAACAGCCACGATTACGATTTTGAATCAAAACTTGCTCAACCTAGTGTTCCGCTATTACCCTCACCCAGCTTTGCGAGACCGGCGACGCGAGAAAACAGCTAGCTGGAAACACAAATGATGGAATCGCAAAACAAAAGAGATAATTCAAAATGGAAATACAGATTCACCGTCAGAAGTGGCACAAGTGATGTCCCACGTGTAGTTTTTCAAGATATCGAACCAAAAGATGGGTATGGTGGTCAAACATTAATTGCTAAGTGATATATCTGCTGGAAAACCTCGGTCCCCCACAAATGACTGTTTTCACAGTAAGGAAGACTATACATTCATGTCCGGCAGAATTTCCAAACAGCTGCATCCATAATCACGTGACCTTCAACCAGGAAAAGCGGATGTATTCACGATCGAAAGATGTGATGTGACTCGAACGACGGGCCACTAACTGTCCTGGTTGTGTCGATCGACCGACCCGCCTGTGAGAAATTTCCAGTTAGGACAGTTGCAGGGTCGCCGTTCGAGGTGTCTGGCAAACCAATCACATTGTTTAAGAGTGAATACATTCTCCTGTTCAATGTGTGCTGATGGGGTAGTGGCAACACACTCGCCTCGCATATCAGATGTCTTGAGTTCCAACACCGGCACGACAAGGGATATGCACCGATGATGAGCTCTAATAAGAGCGGATCCCGAGTCCAGCGTGGACTCACCAGTATAATTGCACCAGGACACGAGGAAAACCTTTCAAACAAGAGTGATGTGAACGTGAACACTGAAAATCCATCGACCACATTGAGTTACTCACGCCGAAGTGTCAGATAGCACTAGAATGATTGAAAAACCTGAAGGGTTTCTGCTTTGAAGGCGAAAAACATACGCCCAAGCAGGGAAGCGGTTGTAGCAGCATTTTACTTAGAGTGGTCTGATCAAGGCTCTATCTGAACTGTAGAGCACGGTATAGCTGCCTGAATTCGTCTCGTGTAATGCTGTCACCATAGGTTGATCGTTTGACCGACTTTATTGGAGACATTCCGACAGACTAAAAATGATCCATTTGGACACTCTACTGGAGTGAGGAAAACTGAAAGTCAAAAGTGGATCTTCTAGGACCCAAAAATGAACGTGGAAACAGCAGGTGAGCCGATTTGAAGGGGCATTCGCATCAGAAAAAAATCAAATATAGCGACTGCTCTGAGAATACTAGAAATAGTGGCGGGTTCACGTTAAACGGATTCACAGCTTGGAAGAAGAGGAAGTCCAATAGGTCCGTGATCCCTCCTGAACTACCTCTACCTTGTTTGTATCTGTTAGTAACCTTCCCCCGTTTGTTGACGTGCTTCCTTGTGGTATCCACACGAATTCCGCAGCTTCAGTACTCTACCTTTCGAACTCTTTAGTTTTCCAACCTCCGTCAAGATGTCAAAGCTGACGATATTTGACGACGAATGAGTAGGATGCGACAGAAATTAGCAACATCTGTCTGGCTCAGTCCCAGTCACTGTCGGAGCTGTTTCCATATTCTTTCTTTGAAGTTCAGACGGGCAAGTCACGTCATCAGACAGACCAGCAGCCATTCCATCGAAAAGTAAACAGCAACTTAAAGAAAACAACGCAGTTCAGAGAACAGTTAGATCACGTTAACGTCCTGTTCACGTGAGGATTTTTCGACTTATGTGTATTATTCTCCGGGTCTTTGGGACTATAGATATGAGATGTAAATGTGCGCGGAAAGTATACAAACTGCTACGGCACCACCATGAACTGTTGCAAGATCATCTGTTAAATATGAGGCGAAGAAAAACAGGTGAACGAAGCTCTGGTATTTGATATTCTCCCTTTCAAAATTTCCACGAAAGTGCTCAGTTTTCCTTCACGACAATGTTCCAGTTATCAAGGTTTAAACCTCCAAACAAACTAAATTTTACGGCTCCAGAACTCAAAGCCAAGTTGGAAAGCATTATTCCGTTAGCTTACGAAACCAAGATATCTGGTATCAGGCGCGAGTTGATTGCAGAACAACCTAACCACCATTCGTCGATGCTGAAATTCTTCCAGTGCCACATGGACACTGTTAGTTAGCTAAAATGCACGGAAGACGTAACGGTTAAAGTGTGCTTAGTTTGTAGCATCGCATTCAGTAAACCCAATAAATCGGAGTAAAACACGTGCTGCGGACCCGGTTGATACAAACTGGCCAAAAAGCATAACTCAAACGTCCCGAGTTATCGATCGAATTTTTCGGCCTGTCAGTCGACAATGCACTCGCTCCCACGTTGTTTGCTCGCGCATAGTTTCCTCATGAGTCTTTTGCTAGAGAGCTGTTCACATACACACTTTCCGGTTGCTGGAGCAGCAATCACCTATCGCTCATTCAACCCAAGCATCAACACCACATACACAGGATGTACTTTGCTCGACGGCGCGATCAGCTGATCGTGAGTACACAGTACCGCTGACCGAGTATGTTCGAAAGGCTCCAAAACAACTCGATCGAATAAAAGACTGGAGAGCCTCAAACGTGAATTTAGCAAAAGACAAGTGGTTGACAGCAAGAAATGAAAGTGCACAGAGTCAGAAGTAGACATCCATGGGATGCCAGGTTATCAGGTTGGCCTGATGTTAATAACAATAGTGGCTAGAATTAGTTACTGACGACCAACAGATAGCACCAAAATTTCCAAGTTTTAACCGGGAGTGCTGAAGCCAGGAGTGAAGTCACCTACTCACCGTGTGTGAATTCTCAAAAGAGAACCCTGACGCCAAAAGATATGGATTTACCCGGAGGAACATTTGCCTCCAAATCGCCTTCAAAACACAGCTTCTTGTGTCCGAGCGTCGCCCGAGTGGCTTGTGAATACTGTTCAAAGGCACCTTACAAATGCATCGTTAATTTGAAAACCCCCACATTCTAAAGTGACAGGAAATAGTACACATTAAAGTTCATGGCTAAAACAGACAAACACATTGGCGTCCTTGACCTCATAAGGATAGAACAATTTGCAACAGCAGTAGGGTGAAGGAGACAACAGATCAATACAGTGTGTACGCAAATACTAGACGAAACCAACAGAAAAACCGCAAGTGTGATTGATCATATAATAACCTTGCCACATGGGTTTACTGGCACGTGTAATTTACTTACCCGACAGTCTGTTTGTCGGCGTTTGTAGTAAGATTAGTAAACATGTAGACAACAGAAGTTACTGACCGAAGCCTGGTCATCCAAGTGGTACACCATGTCGGTGTAAGAACAAGCCGTTTCATAAAGCTTCAAAGGGGCACTGAAAACACGTAGATACGCGGACTTTAAAGGAGTTAGGTGCACCACAGTAAGAAACTGTTAGACACCCTGCTCCTGCAGATTTCAAATCCAGACCAGTAAGGGGATTAGCTGAACTTAATAAACCGATGGAAACGCACAAGTTGTGCTATGCAGGACACATCTATGTATGTAGTGGGGAGTCGGTCCACCGCTGGCCACTCTATATGACATAAAAACTTTGATTTCTCAGCTGAACAACTGGAGAATCTCAATGGCGAATGATATTGCGCTTTTCTGAACACACCGACAAATTAACCCCAAGCAAACATACTGATGTAGCAGTGAGGAAGGATTTGTCTACCAACTCGAATGAACAAATCTCTGAAGAATTCTGCAGAGCTGTGAAGCCATCGATCAATAGCTACGTAAAAAGATAGATATCACTCAAACCAGATTAATCAAACAAAACGAACCTACCAGAACAAAGTACGTTGGTTCGATCTGCGGTGAGCGATTCGACTGAGAAGCCTTACACATGTGGGTGACTTCCGCCGGACAAAATTTAGCACTACACTGTGCATGTTTATTTAACAGAACACGGCAAATGTGTGCCAAAAAACAGGGTCTACAAATAAGTTAAAAACAGCACCGAGATGAATCGGGATCGATATTCATGGCAAAAGTTGATTTTGCAGCGAAAAAGGCAGACGTAACGAACCTTAACTGCCTTATCTATTGTCTCCTCTGCCATACTCCGATATGTGGTCCATTTGCCACCGGCAATAGTGATCAAACCGCTTGGTGATACCTCGATCACGTGATTACGAGCAATAGACTGTGTGTCAGTCGAGTTCGGATCCATTATCAGAGGGCGTATCCCAGACCAGGCCGAGAGGACATCTCCGCGACGAACTGCAGGCGGTAGGGAGGGATAAGGGACCAGATAGAAAGGGAAGGAGATGATGAAAGAAGACGGTGCGTTTATAGCATAATGTGTTTCTTGACAGAATTCGGCTGAGAAAATCGTATGAATCGCACAAAATTCACGTAAAATACAATAGGATATTTTAGGATAGCCAACAATATAATGTGATGTCCACTACAAAATTTTACACTCCTAGCCCAATATATCCCAAGTGGGACATGGTGATAAAACTGCATGAAAGGAGGAAACACTTCATAAAGATTGTGCAGCTCAGTTTAACCCACCCACTTTGACAATCGTGAATAGCGCATGCATACACTGTGATTCCAACCATCGCAGGATGTCGCAGCGAATGGTGTAAAATGAGGATTAGCTAGTGTGGAAAAAATGAGACGATGAGAAAGAATGGGGCGATTCAGTCATTGGGAATCAAAAGAACATATACGACTGTGCCACGATATTCCTATGTCGCTGCGTTCCTCCAACCACCTGTAGTGTGTGTCCTTGGCACCCCAATGTCGTAGAGGGTAGCTTCCAGCGCGGCTCAGATCAGTTGTTGTGTTTTTGACGATTTGTCGCCAATTTATGTTACTCACCTTGCGATACCCACCACTCGAGACCTGTCCCAGCAAACGAGGCACGGCGAGACAATCAGTAGCCTGATAAGCAAAGCACACCACCGAACCAGCGTAGTTGGCCGGGATGAACCAACTCGATAACTGAACAGGCAGTTGAATTAGTGTTCAAAACCGCTTGCTGTGGTTCACCGTTGCTGACTCTAATGATACACAAACGGTGCCCTGACGCAAGTGACCATCTTTCACACACTGCCGCGTTGTAGAGTCTGTCCTTCATTTCGATCCATGAAGGACCTAAGTTGGACGAAAGCAGACAGGGCGTTCAAAGTAGAACAACGGTCAAGATAGGAGATCTGTCAACCATCTCCAGTGAATTAGATATGACGACCAGATTTGGTGGGGAGTTTACTCACTCTTGCAACAGTACTTTGCAATTCGAAGGTGAAAAAACGCACACTGAATCGCGTGGTGACGTCATTTTCATTAGTTAGTGAAGATTAAACCTGAACCAAGTGTTGCTATCTGGCCTACATAGTCAAAATTGTTTGAGATTTTCCCCAAGAAGAAATTAAACGTGGGGGGAAGTAGACATAGCAAGCGCTACTTCGGCATTAAACGCAATTACAAAAAGTTGAACAGGAAGGACGACAGAGGACAGATCAGATAAACAGCATTTTGGTGTAATTGACCTCGTCACCGAGCTTGACACCCAGGGAACCCACTGAAGCTAGTAATATGCCGCAAAAGCGCTAACCACCTCAGTGGATCTAAACTGACATCCTGAAAATTCCCCCGTTCATTTGCCTAATCTGCCCGTGTACTTTTGGCCTCCATAGATTTTGCTTGTCCGTACCCGCCATTCACCTTGCCGCAAAGGACGCCCGTGTATGTGTGCCACTGACCTATCTACGCATGCGTGTTCTGTTGGACCTGCTCTGGCTTGTTCTATCGTGATTCTCGCATGGTCGCACCGCTAACCAGAATCGCGAGACTGAACTCGGAAGAGACGACTGGAACCCACACTACAGAGCCAGCATTCCGCTCAGCGAGAGATACAGCTGATATTCATATGAGTCGCTCGTTAACATCAAGTCAATTTCCAAAATCAGTGCATACCTCCACTCACATACAACTTGGCGCTGCGTAGGAAATAAGTTTGAAGGACTAAGCCTATCTGATGGACCTCAACGCCAGTAAAGATCTCCACAAAGGGTATTTCTAGTGCCACTGGCATATGTATACACAATGAACAGATTCCGTGCCTTCCGACGTTGTCAACACTGACTGTACGGTCAGTGTCAATCTATTCATGACATGGTCAGAAAACAAGTTTTCCACTGCGCAGCAGATACTTTCACTGAAGAAAGCATCCCTCAATTGATGATGATACGGCAGGCTGTATTGACCAACGCAATGTAATTTCATCTACGGCCACTCTGGTTCATCCTCAGATTCACAGAGTTTACTTTTACAATATTCTAGGGGAGAAATAAAAAAGGTAGGCAGGGAAGGGACCTGGTGGTGGCACATCAAAGGCATCCTGAAGAACCCAAATCCCAAGTAGTCAATGAGTCAACCAGACGGAAACTAACAGTACGGATGCCAACGCCTGCGACTAGGAAGCATTAAGATACCATTGGTTTACAAACGGCCGCGGCAAGTCGGTTATCGCGTTTGCTAACTAAGCCTGTGTTGACAATATCTGTATGGGGCGTTATGTGTACTCTAGCTCTCGTAACCAATGTGACGAAACATACATTCTCCGCAGTTAAACCTGAACTTTTCAGTAGTACGGTTTCGCAGGACAACATCCAGCCCCATGCAGCGGCCTTTGTGGTCAATGCATTGTACGCAAAATACGATAAAACGTCGAATTGTTGCCGGTGAATGTTAGGTGGAATCACACGCTCGGACCACCTCATCAATCAAAGTTAGGCACCACGACGGCCAGTAGGTCTAAACCGCATGTGATAAGTCGAATGATGGACAAACTCTGATTCACCAAAAATACGGACCCTAGATTCAAGGGTATTCCAGTATCTGCTGAAGAACAGTAGCCGGTAGCGCGTCCAGAAGACGTTCGAATATCTAAAACGTTGCTACCACATACAAGTTAATGAGATGTTTTTTGGGTGTTTAATCCACCCAGCATAATTTTGGCGATTGTTCTCCTGCAAACGTTAGCTTGGGGGATCAAACTGATGACTGAGCTGGGGTAGTAGTAATACCTCAGCGGAACTGATAACATAAACGGGGACGGAATATGAGTGTTCAATACCCCAACAGTACATCGTGAAAAGAACAGTGGAGTCCAAGAACTACTGGACCGTTGATCAAGAGTTCCCTAATGATCTTTGTGGTACAACTGGGCATAGAGAAAAATGTTGCTGGGTATCAGTTGCGCAACTTTGATTTTTACTGGCTGTAAAAAGAAGTTGACAAGTTTTAGAAAGAAAGCAATGCTTTCCCAAAGGATAAACATTGGAAAACAGGTTCTCTTCACTATAGGTTTCGTTATTCGTATTACAAAGGGACGGTTCTCTTGTGTTGCACAGAAAAACTGACCCCGCTCATCTCGAACGGACTCGTTATTGCACTATGGTAAACTCTTTAATCAATCTTTTCCATAAGAAGTTCCCTAACGCATTTGTTCCCTGAAAGATTCATTGGTCTCACCAGCGCTGAGAGTTACGAGTGATAAACAGCGGAAAAGGAACAGCCACCAAGAAAACAAATCGATTCCAGAGAACATGAATACAAGGGCGAATAGGACTAACCTTTGATGTCGGGGGACAAATAGTCTCGAATCTCATCTAATATGAAGCGCACTTCAGCTTCCGTGGGGCTTGGACGGTCGGTCAGCGTACACGGACTGTCGGTGGTCCCTGCCAGAGCGAAGTTCATCCACGGGAGAAAAAAAATGACGCGCCCGTCGCGAGTAGACGGGTCAAGAAGACCCATTCTGGAAGGACTGAATGTAAAAGATCCGGGTAAGTGTGTAAATAAGAAAAAAGCATTCAGCTGTAGCACCCTTTCGGTGCCTAGCTGTCATGCCACCAGAAGGAAGCACGAGGGCTGGGATAATGCCAGGTTGCCCAAGCCTAGACAGGGGAAATCGAGAGGCAGAGGTCGAGTTCGAACCACGGACCTTCCGGTCAGTAGATTCGCGCTCTGACGCTGAGCCATCTCGCCCATGCAGATTACTTCATGATGCGGCAAACTAACGATACTCCACATACCTGTAGTATCCTGGAAGAATGATATGTACACCAGAAGCGGGTTGACAAATGCCTGGCTGGTTTTTGTCGTCCATATGCCGGATCCGATCTGTGTAAGGACCGGTAGCATTGATCACACACCTGGCCCGGATCACAAACTCTTTCCCCGTTAGGCGATCTCGGACGCGCGCACCCGTGATCACTTCAGGTTGTTGTTTTGCCGGATTCAGCTGTCCAGTTTGAATTGTGGAAGCAGCCAGGGAGTGGTATGGTCTTCCCTTGGTCAGTTCAAGTGCTTCAACGTAGTTGGCAATAGCTGCATTGTACCGAACAGCTGTCAGCGCAAGGCTCAGACACATTCGAGCATCCTCGTGTTGACCTGAATGATAAACAGATGAAAACAGCGAGGATTATCAATCCAAAATCTATGCTATTTGACTAGCGAGTTGACAATTCGCCAGGACACCGATGAAAACTCTGCTCTTCTACCATGCTCCCATTACGAACGGTAAGGCTTTCCCCGTTGAAAAGTTCTTTGTGGTAGAGTTGCGAAAGGAGATAATGTCACGATTGGAGTTACACTCTTATGTATCTGTAGCAAACCGTTGAGTCGGTGTACAATCGCTCGTCGAAATTTCTGCAGCCGAGTTTCGGCCAAACTTGGTAGCAAGTGCTAATCGATCGCTTCACTCAGGTTCATACACTTGTTTAAATTCCCCTAGGATTTTCAGTCCAACAGAAGAAGATATCTCCAGGGCATACTGAAATACCTCTTGAGAGGAGCGACTAATACGGAGCGTCTCTGAAGTTGGTTAAAGCAATTGGTGCGGTGAGTATCTTCACTTCGAACATGTGCATGTCACCGATGAAGACCGGCTCTAAGTATAAAAAACTGAGATATACTGGTGTTTGATGCCGCACTGGAATGGTACAACCGTGGCCCCTTTTGGTGCGTAGCTACCGCGAATCTAGAAGGCAAGAGGGGTAGGACACCATTAGGATGCCCAAGTCAAGACAGGAGCAATCGAAAGGTCAGGGTTGGGTTCGACCTAGGGACCGTCGATCAGTAGTGCAAGGTGCGTATTATTTTTCGTCTCGTTTTTCAGATGGTCTCCCCTTAAACACTCCCAGATTTGATTCAGTACACAACAGACATGTTGTTTGGAAGTCGAGCAAACCGATTTCGAGTGTCCAAAAACTTTCCCAACTTTTCCCAACTGGCTTCGGAATGTAATACAGTCGCATTGTTCACCGGTAATTTCTCGTTTCTCAAATGTTTGTGAAGCTATACCAGGAACTTCTTTCCAGTGAAGTATGAAGAAGAATCGACAGACCTGAAGACTGTTTTCAAAATTTACTGGGACGATGACTTCTTGATCAGTTTCAAGCGTTTTGCAATTGATTAGACACAATCTTCGTCCAAGGACCCGAAAATCTTCATCAAAAACTGAGCGCACTTAACAGGGTGGCACCAGGTTTCCAGCCGAAATGTCTTTGTTTTCTGGTGGCCCTAGGAAACAGATACCAGCGTATTGATATGATGAGCCTGCCCACGCACTCCGGCTGAGTGGTATGTTCTAAGGTGCTAAACTGCCACTCGATGCGAATCGAAAAAGCATGCAGGTGTCGTGGGACGCTTATCATCTGGTGCGTGATTGTCGACTGTGAAATCCAGACCAACTACAGGTAGCACTGCTACAATGATGTTTCTTTTTGGAAGGGGGAGGGAAAAAATTTTTCCTGTTCGGTTCTGGGAGAGGAAGACAGTTCCATCAAAGAGGACAGCACTGCAAACTATGTCGATTTACATCGACGCAACGTACTGTAAATACTCTGTTCCTTCGTTAGCTATGCAGCCTTCAACTCAAGGCATCACTGGAGAGAGAGAGAGAGAGAGAAGTTATCTGCGTCCGTTCGTTGACAGTAAGGTCAGAAATATGCCGGTGGGTCAGCATTTTTGAATATCACTTTCATGATGAACAGCACCATACCAGTAGTGAAAAGTGGTACTACAGTGCCGTGCAA
>SJOL01002724.1:190090-209657 GCA_004794785.1 Opisthorchis felineus
ACACGCTAACCCTCAGAACTGCCGCTTTCCGTTCGAACCACACTCTCATGTCTTCATCAGAGCATTTAACGCTCGGTAAGCTGCTCTTGCATGCATCCTAGATACCTTATCGATAGACAAACGCTGCATCTCCGAAGTCCAAATACGGGATCCAAGTACAGTGATCAGGATTGCAGCACCTTCACCGTGTAAACACTAGTGACTCGAACTTCGAGTGAACCTGAAGCTGCTGCAGTGGATTGCGTCGATGTTGGCATAGTTCTTAGTTTCGGGAGCGACCTTGCTCAATTGGATGCTCAGATGTCATAACAGCTGGAGACTTCAAAGCACAATTAAGACGCATTAGTTCGCCAGAGGCTTGTATTGGCGGTGTATTTAGTTTGGACACCAACGTTGTGACAATAGTGAGCGCTCTCTGCAACTTTGTACTGACCACAAGTTGTTGCTCAGTGGTACCGGGTTCAGACGCAGTGGGCGCCATTGTGCTGCCTCAGTCCATAATGATGAGTAGCGCTTTTCTGATAAGACTTCACTGATATCTTTCTGACATTCTCGAGATTGTGTTGAAGTAGCATTGTACATGAAATTTTGTGATTTCGGTATGAACGTTTACATGGCACGGAGCAGAGGCCTAACAAACAAGCGACGGGTCGGATGAACAAAACTCCGGTAAGAAACCCACTAAAGTTAATTTCAGATGAACGTTCAAGACGGAAAGCATGCTATCGATCGAAGCTTTCTCGTATCAAATAAAGATAAAAGTGGGATGGAACAGTCGTGAGGGCACAGAATCAGTACGTTTTTCTATGCGGTTTGGTCTGCATAGACGTGGTTGATGCACAGCCATGCAACTATGAAACGTAGGTGCATCAAAAACAGAGACTGGAGTAGTAGATCAACCGAAAACAACACAAGCTGAGTATACATGCATGACAGGTGATCTCCGAGGAACCGGGCTAATAAGCCCTCGTTGCCTTCCTCCTGAAAACCTAAGATTCCGCATGGAGGAGTCCTCCGGTTGACAGTCACTGCACCAGAGGAAGATAAGGCTGCATACTCATGGACAGCTGATGTGAAATTCAAGACTGATTGACAAACTGAGCCACCAGATGAACGTTGACACTCACCCCGAGAAGCGGCATCCACAGCAACACCGGTGCCGGTAGCACCACCCCCAATGACTAGGACATCAAAAATTTCACCAGAAGACATCCGTGATAAATGCTCCATGCGAGAGGGTAAGGGTTTGTTAAAACGTTCAATTTCTGCAGTAGATACTTTGGGACGGTTGAGAAGGGCCTAAATGAGGGTGGGTAAAATGGGTAAGGATACTCAATAAGTGGAAGGACAGAGCAGTAGTACAAGCTGCACAGTAAGTTAAATGTGGATTTCGTGGACACCGAGAAGGTCCTGTCTCTTCAGGTGGAGGAATATGAAGGATAGAAACATCTTAAAAGTATGCGGATGTCTGCTGCCGGGAATTCTACCAGGCACCGCAGGTTGGGAGAATTGAACCAATACAGCCACTACGCTTTGGGAACGCAAAACGTGGTGTTTGTCTGAGGGTAGAACAGGTTTTTCTGATTACTGAGAATTCAGTTAGCTTTATTTCGTGCTGCTCTGTCTCCGATAGCCTAATAATTTATTTTGCCATGACATGGTGTCTTCTAGGCGCTTAGTACGTGACCAAATTGGTACCGCCGTGGGGTTTATGAACAAAAGTAACCGTCTTGCAAACAAAACTTCCCCGAAAGGTAATGTAACCAGAACTGCTGGTAAACTCTATCTGTCAGCGAAGACAAATACAACAGTCCCTCCGAATAAGGTCCCTTGCAAGATCATACAACTAAATCGAGATCTGGCTTAAGAATGACCTGTTTTGAGAGATCACCCCCATCCCCAGCTTCCAACAAAGACTATTTCCCAGCAGAGGAGCAAGGTTCTTTTCCAACAGAGACCAGGGTGCAAGATTCGCACCTGGGCCTCCCCTACATTGGGCTACCGAGAACGCACAAGACCAGCTGCTGTACACAAAGTTTGTCCCAAAGGAATTCGGGCTCCCGAACAAGATTTTTCAAATTCATGAACCATAAACGCCACATTAATTTTTTAAAAACAAACCCCTCAGAGGAAAGTTACCTACCTGAAGAGGATACACTAGAATGCCGAGCCATGCATGACTGGACCAAACTGCAGTTCTTTAATCTACTGGAATGGAGAAACCTGGCGATGGACATACCCAACCTAACATGAGAAACACAAGGAAGTTCGAATATCAGCTACGTAACACATTCGGCCCTTTTGTGGGTGAATTTCCGGTGGTTCTCAAATCCTCCAGCCCACAACTCCTACGCACACAGTGTACGACACCGCTCCCTCGTTTTGTGGACAGCGGAACCATGATTGCTCGAAACAGTAAAAAAAAACAGTGATATTGACAGCAACAGTACCCTCAAGAGAGGTGCCCCCGAGTGGAGGCCATTCTCCGAGAGAATAGATGATGCCACTTCCCGAATGAAACGGTTTGTTGTGCGATCCCTCCGTAGAAAGACCACCCTCTCGAGTATTTTATTTGGTTCGTTCGAAAAAATGTCATCCCGTGCTATCACATGCATTGGCTGATAATAAATGTCCAGAAAGAGTATAAATTCATACTTCCAGTATTCCCCACACTACTGACAACGTACTTCTACTTTTCGGTGATGTTGGCATCCCATCTGACAATTGTGAAGTGAGAATCTGGAGTTGCAGACACATCCAAATGCCAGTGTATAGGTCAGGAATCTTCCAGATATTAGAATGAGACGGATTCACTACTCAAAGAACTTATCAATGTAAGCTATGAATACGGAAGCCGTTTACAAGAGCACGGTAGCTCGTCAAGCGAGGATCTGACTACACACCAGTAGATGTGTTTGGATAATCCAACGTGCTAATAAGAAAACCATGTGGACAACGTCCATTATCAGCGGCCCGAGTCGGATCAGCTATTGTTCACTGGTCTCCACCATTCTCCGAAACCGGAGAACCAGAGGCGATCTTATCAAGATCTGCCCCTGGCCGTATTCACCAAAACGATTGGTGAGAAATAAGTATCTTGAAAGTAGCACAGATTCGTTGGTAAAAAACAGACTAGGACCATTCCGGCTTATTTGCACACGCTTTAGAACTAAGACCTACTGGTCCGTTGCAGTGAGCGGAGTCGCGTATGAACAATATCTTGCATAGCAATGCAGAAACGCCTATTTTGAAGATGTGAACATAACAACTGAAATCGATGTTTTACACCAGTCAGTTTTATGAGAAAAATGGCACACATACAACACTGTTCCACTGGATATGCCACAACAGGATTTTTATCCGTATGGCACACAACTACTGTCATTTTGGCTCTACGTATAGATCAAATTCCAGATGAGACCACTCGTAGTTGGTCGTCTGTGTGTTCTTCGAATGATTAAGCCCATTCTAGAAAAGACTATGTATCGAAATAGGCTAGTCGTGATGAGCCCCTACAGGCGGTCGCCAGAGTTGGAACAACTTTACTCTACATAATGCACTATTCATAAGGTTGCTGAAAACTCTTCGACAGCCCACGACCGGTTTCGCCCTTCTTGGATCTCATCAAGTAGACGGAGTCCCGGAGTTTCCGTCAACCTTATTTTCTACTTGAACCCAAATTACACGAAATTAGCGATGTACACTCATTTGCAAACAAATTTCGTTTTGCGGAGAACTCAACTGGAACCCAGCTGAATCTCTCGTTCATGATGTTTTTTAAGCAACTGAATGTGCTGCACCAGGCCGCCTCATGTTTCAGTTGGCACGATATTCGAGATATCGCGATATATTGTGTAGACATAATGCGTTACTCAGCTGGGTTCAAGGTGAGTCTCTCATCAAAACCAAATTGGTATGTAAATGAGTGTATTACGCTAACTTTACTCTACCTTATTGCTGAAGGGGAATCACTTGGAAAGATCGATTGGAAGTGGTCTTTTTTAAAGGACACTGCTGTACACTCGTCCTTCCTATCAAGGCGAATCTGGGTGGTTTCGGTAGCATAGATGGTCGTTGGTTCGTTCGCTGAGCTGGGCAAGTTGGTTGCAAACGTCTCATCACCAATCAAGGTGGTAGGCCTCGCTTCCCAAAGACACACTGATGACGTCACCTAGACTGGTGATGAAACGTTTGTAGCCAACTTTCCTAGCTCAAAGAAGGAACCAATCTGTTCTTCCGAGAAAGAGCACTTTAGAGAATCTTTCGAAAGCGGTTTCTTCTGAGAGGGAGTTTACAAACGAAGTGCGCTTTATTGGCCGAGAAAGAGAGCTTCTTGACAGTAAACACTTCCTGAGGGTGTCTCCAGAGACGACGGGTAGAATTGCACAATCATAACTTCGGCCTCTGGAGATCGCCATAGCAAAAAAACTAAAAAGTAGGATATTAACTGATAAAACCACAATGTGCACATCTGTCAAACATGATGCTGCCTTGAACAGCCAAGACAAGAATTATCCATCACTGGACGAAACGTCCACGGCAGTGAGAATGCCTATAACGAAATCGCACATAAGCTCGGTCTCAAAGGAGGCTCCGGCGCGACTTCAGTTGTCACTTGTGTGGTGTTGCGTTACCAGCAGTGGTTTGCTATCTTTTACCAGGGCGACAGTGTCCGTGGACGATAAAGGTGATCTTTATAACGGGATATTTGTTACATTGCAAGTGTTATAAAGGAAGGTTACAATGTTCATTCACTCGCTTCAACGTATCATTGTACTGTTATTACTATCACCACTAAAACTCGAGATGAGTACATTATTACTTACTTCTGCGGTGGTCAGCGCGTGTGTTCCTTCCCAAGAAAAACTGTCTCTCAACTATGACCAGTTAAGGCGTTCACGGTGAGTTGTCTCTGTTCGGGTGGAATTTCGTATTGCCAGCCCACACATTTTAGCCAACGTAACGGAGCGACAGAGAATGGGTCAGAAAAGTAATCAACCGACCGCCTGTGATTTCGTTAACAGAGCTGTATTCATAGTCGTTCCCATGCCTACGTTGTTCTTTCATTAGGATCTGATGAGATGGTGTTTAGGACTTGCGTTTTGATGATTTTCGGTCAAACTGAGGTAGCGCTAAATGCTCCATTATTTTCATCCGCGTTAGTGAACTTCAACCTGTTTCCCAATCAGGAAACCCAGCTCCGCTTGTACTGCAGGTCGTTAGATAACTAGGGCTATCAATTAAAGCCACCACGCGTACCATGGATGTAAAAGATGTCACACCAATAATGTGGCACCTGCGTGCAACGTCACATCCAGAGTCGAATGAAATCGGGCACTTATGTGTCACCAAGTCATACTCTCTTCTAACTGTCGCCCACATCATTACAGCCAACAAGAAACAGCTGGTCCCAATTCCAGTACAGTTAGTATCAAGTTCACAGTAACAACTCAGCGTTTACGCATGGATGGACGTGACAGACGTGAATTCCGAACAAATTGTTTAGACACGACAGCAGTCGAACTGAAGTCTGTCGAAGTGGAAGTCTATAAAAAAACCGTGCCTTAACAAGTCCAGCTACTCATTTCACTTCGTGGTTTCCGTAGGTGCGACCTTGGTGAAAAGCTGACTCAGACTATTCGTAATGCACTACTAGTAAGGTTGCTCAAAATTCTTCGACAGCACACGACCGGTTTCGCCCTTCTTGGGGCTCATCAGGTAGGCGCAGTCCCCTGGTTTCCGTCAACCTTACGTTCTACTTGAACGCAAACGAGAGATTCAGCTGGGTTCCAGGTGAGTCTCTCGCAAAACCAAATTTGTTTGCAAATGAGTGTATTTCGTTGACTCAGACTACTTGACACCTGTGCCTTAACCCTCTAATTTATTTCTCCCTAACCGCTTGACTGTAATCAACTGGATTTGGCTCTACGGCGATTATGGGGCTCTATTTAAATAAACTACGATGATTGTGCAGCAGCTGAGCATCAGTGCTCTCACACTGCCATTATTGTCAGTGGTGATGATGATCACAGGTTTGCAGAGTTCGCAGTGACACAGTCCTGATGAAATGTAGGTGATGATAGCCGTAGGTGTTTGAGTGCATGCATTTGACACACACACACACAAAATACTCATTCAGCTGTAACACCCTTTCGGTACCTAGCTGTCATGCTACCTGAAGGAAGCACGAGGGCTGGGATACTGCCAGGTTGCCCAAGCCTAGACAGGGGAAGTCGAGATGCAGAGGTCGGGTTCGAACCACAGACCTTCCGGTCAGTAAATTCGCGCTCTAACCACTTGGGCCATCTCGCCCCATACTTTATCTGATTCATTGTTGCATTGTTGCGTTATAAGCAGTTGATCGATATGGGCTACGAAAGACTAGATGATCCGATTACCAGCGTGAAAACACAATCTCATAAAACCTATACACAGTGGATGCTGCGGAGTTTCACAAACCTGGGGAAAATTGAGAATGTGCACAGAACAGTCATCAGTAAAGTGAATTGGGATTATTCATGTATGCTAGTGCAAATTTACATGCCCAGAGAAAGGTGCCCATTACGCGGTTGAACGTTTTTTTATCTCGGGGTTTCTTACTTATTTCAACAGAAAATATGTTGGGGAAGTGAAAAACGGTCTTTATAAGGGGATATCTCAAATGGTAGGGAGATTTGAGTTGAAAAAAGCCAAAGCATTTCGCTATTCTCTTCTAGCGTGATGGTGTGTCCCACTTTCTGACTTGCTTGAGTACAACGTGTCTCGGAACCAAGCAAGTTAAGGCGTACCTCGTACGAGAAGTCGTGTTGGTGCAATGACTGTCGTGATCAAAGGGAAGCCTGCATACCATTTTACACGTACTACTTAGTATCCAACAGGTCTCCCCAAAGACTCCCTGAAAAGTCCACGAGAGTCCTCTCTCTTCCCTCCTCAAAGAGAGACGGCGCCTCTCCAGGAGAGGTCAAATATCCCTTTCAAAAGCCTCCTTTAAGCGTGCTACTGTGCCTGACAATCTAATTTTTTTCAAGAACCGCCATATATGAGCCAATTTTAACTAGTGAGAACAGTTGGAAAATGTGGTATGCTACAGGGATACATTATCTCTAACCACGTAATAAGGGGTTGTCACAGAATAACAATATGAAATACACCACGGCAGAGACCACGGAGATCAACAAGCCAGGTTCGGACTTTGGACCCTCACGCTTAAAATCTACATGAAGTGTTTCAGAAACAAAACTAGAAAAACGGCGTTGAGCGATGTTTGTTGGTGACTGGCTTGTGCTACCGCTGGGGAGAATAACCATAGACACGAGGGAATAGGAGAAGCAACCAAATATAGAACAAGCCGCCAAACGGGGTTATGCAGAGCAGAGCTCCCTGGAGTAAGCAAGTCAGCTTGGTCACTGATTTCTACGTCAAAGTGTATCCACACGTCGAGGTTTAAAAATGTTTTACTACGCCTTGTGGTCAATGTCTGTTTGTTCGCCAAGTGAATTCAGTTATTTTGCAGCCATCTCCCTGTAGGTCACATCCAATTCTGTCAAAAGGCAAAATTTGTAGCAATGATCTTGAAGCCTTCCAAAGTTAGGTAGAAACATGTTTGTATTGTGTTCCAGAATATTGATAGTTCTGATGTTGGCCGACTGTTGTTTACCAGCTCTATTAAATGTGGACACTTCTAGAATGGATTACGTTTAGGCGTTGCGAATTGTTAAATCAAGGACTCATACTTGAACCCAAAGTTAGCTCCAGTGAAGAGAAACCTAGAAAAAATCGATATGCAGAGAATGATCAGGCAGAACAACAGGTGTGTGATCGGCCGTTCAAAGAATGCAGCCATCAGTAATGGAGGTCAAGTATGAAGAAAGAATGGTCAGTAGTGCGTATGAAATTTCTCTTTGATGAATTGATTGGTCCTCCACACACACGGTCAGATTTGAAAGTTGTAATCCCTCAAGACCATTCGTTTATCTGTCCAATGGTGAGCTCACGTGCACAACACAATATGAAGCCTAAAGAAACCTCTTGAACCATAGGGAGCGCGGTAACTTGAATGAGTTGTGTCGGTTGATAAGGAAACCCCAAAACTGAGGAGCCCCTACCTGAAAACTTCCATCCTAAGGTAGGGCCATTTATTTGATAAAACTTTAACCGAAGCGGTAGGAGCTTCTAATCAACGGATTATTTCTCAAGAAGGATTCTGAAACTGTATCCGTAGAAATAGATCGATTAAACTACCAGTCAACAGTCATATATAAAAGTACACCAAATCCGTCCGCGTGTGAGTATCACAGTATGCATTCATACCGAAACGCGCGGTGACTACCGACGCATGCGGTGCGTACTGATGACCGATGTCTGGACCAAAACGTTTAGAACGCAATCTGTCCCGATTTTTCTCGAGTATCACAGAATGAACGACAGTTTGCTGTCCTCAGGAAAACAGCACAATCGATGGCCAGGTATCAGCAGGTAAGGAAATGAATGAGTGTAATATATGCGAATATCTGCTAAATGTGAGTTTCTGATAGTTCAGTTAGTTGACACAATTTCCAATACGGTCAATCAAATGTCACGTCAACTCAGTAGGAGGTTCGTGAATCATAGGTAGCTTGTTTCTACGCCTGCTGTGTTTCAAACTGATCCCGATGCAGCAATAACCAGTATCCATCTCTAGCGCCGCCTTGGCAGAATAGAACAGGGAAGACGGCTGAACTAAAAATGAAAACTTAAATAACTCACTAACATTACATCTAGCAGTGACAAGCCACATCACCTAAGTAGCAAAGAAAGCAAGATGGTAATCGACACGTGTGGGTTCAATGAGATATTCTATCGGAGAGCGCAAGCATTCCTATGAAGTATGCAGGGCTAACAGTTGTAAACAGAGTGAGCCTCACGTGCAGCAGGTTGTGGTGCAGTAGAAACCAAACTATGCCCTCCTATATCGGAGAAGTTATAGATGGAAATTCATGTACGGCGGTACGTATGGGAATAGACTCTCCAAGTGGACACATACTAGAACAGTAGATGGTTCAACAATGTGACCGCTTCTAAAATTAGCCCTCTCAAAATGTGCAAGCAAACGGGAGTGATTGTACGGTTAAATCGCGACTGAAACGATCAGCTCTCCATCACGACTGCCTTTGGCAGGGCTGTGTGGACTGTTTCCGCCATTTTGGCAGTAAGCAAATTGATCCAACTTCAATAGCTACAATCCCCGCACGTAAAACCAGAAAAAGTTGTCATCACCTTTGGACACAATAGAGTTCTTCATCATGCGCAGAATAACGGCATCCTCTACAGTGCTCACCTCTTTAGAGGGAGGGTGTTTGACGACTCGCGGCACTGGCGGAAAGGTATTGCTGCATGTGATTTGTATGTAGTGCGGAGATGCTGGAGTTTCCTTTGAGTCGTCACCCCCAAAACTGAAAATCCGAGCAGTACAGTACATTCTATAGGAATCATCAGGACTGTGCCTCTGACGAATCCCTAGAGGGATTCGAACCCGCAACGCCCTCGTTAGCAACTGAATCTCCCCATTGTCTATGAATTACAAGTAATCTATTCAGAAGGTGGAGAATCCCACAGTCCACGTGGGCCTTCTATCTGAGAAATCGTCAACCGAAGAACCAGTTAGGGCATGACCGCCTGATGTGAACTGCGTGATTGAATGATGAGTGACGAATAGCCTAAGTGCAAATCAACTGCACTGCTGACCAGCCACTCGTGGCCAAGGGTACAGGGAAGGTCGAGGGTTTAAATCCCTCGAGAAATTCACCGGATATGCACTATTGATGACCCACAAGAATGATGAAACAGCCGTACATTGGTTCTCGGTTTCTAAGCATAGGTTTGCATTATTTGTAGGACGAAAGCCCAATTGTGTACTGTACAACCACTTTTCAACACGTTTGCGTGATAAGAACTGGGCAGTTGAAGGATAAGTGACGGTATATCCTGCCTGAGAGCAGGTAAATCATAATACGGAGCATCTACAGACCGCGAGTAGTGTCCAAACTAGTGAAGAGCTCAGGCTCACGTTTCCCTAGTATCAAACATTATTTATTTTCGTTCACGTCCCAACACATATATGTATAAACATATACAAGTTTAAGCTTCGGGTTGGAGCTTACATTCCTTCAGTCATGCAAATGGCCCAGTCTAGCGTGGGAACCTCTTACGACATCGCTGCAAGCAGGGTCGAGATAGCCCAGTGGTTGGAGAGGGGCGAGATGGCTCAGTGGTCAGAGCGCGAATTTACTGACCGGAAGGTCCGTGGTTCGAACCCGACCTCTGCATCTCGACTTCCGCTGTCTAGGCTTGAGCAACCTGGCAGTCTCCCAGCCCTCGTGCTTCCTTCGGGTGGCATGGCAGCTAGGCATCGAAAGAGCGTTACAGCTGAACGATTTTTATTTGGTGGTTGGGGCTCGAACTTACTGACCGGAAGGTACGTGGTTCGAACTCAACACCGACATCTCGACTGCTCCTGTCTAGGTTTGGGCAGCCTGGCAGTATCTCTGCCCTCATGCTTCCTTGGGCAGTACGGCAGCCATGCACTGAAAAGGTGTTACGGCTAAACAAGCATAATTATTATTCATTAGCCTCCATTACAAGTGCTCGGAAATAGCACAAGAAAAACAATAGTACAAAAGTAGGCTTCAGAAGATTTGATCTGGCACTGATACCTGATAAAGACCAACAAACGAAACTAGTGAGCGGAACTCCCAGCTATTGTAGAACCGAAGTCAGATGTGAAGGCGCCAAGAAGCAAGTCACGGACTGGACTCATTTGTCCAAACCGATTCCTGTCTAACTTTTGACGGATAAAAGATAACACTTTCAGGCTATGAGCAAAAACATCCGGTGGGAAAACAGAATCATAAAAGACGCAAGCTCGCAAGTGAACAGGTAGCAGCGGACTGGAGATGCACTAACAGCAAAAGTGAAACGATGACATTAACTGGTTATCTTCTAAATTCGGAATAAACTGTAGTGGTACTGGGTGGTACCTAAAGGGGTTGAACAGCGGTGTTGGGTGCCATACAAGTGACAACTCCTGATTATACCTCGCCAGAATGTTTTGTGGCAGTTTAGGTGTGTTTGGATAGGTTTACAGGCAGTTTAACTTAATTTTGCAAACAACGACTTGCCTTCGTACGCCTTGCTTCGTTGACTTTTGGAAGAGCTTCAAGCAGGAAGACCGCACCCATACCGGAAACCGCTGCGACTAGGCCAAGTCGTTTTACTAATCGCTTAAAGGCCGACATTTCCTGAAATAAGAAACAAATGAAAGAATATCGCATCTCTTGGAAGACTTACAGAAAGGAGACGGTTTCAATAAGAAACTTTTTTACAGCTAAGTGGTAACATGTATTCTTACCTACGATGGCATCTGAAGCCAATCTCGAGAAGTCTCAGGGGTCACTTTAAACGGGGTGCCGGTTGCTTAATCAAACATGACAATGACGCGAGTTGCGCTGAACAGTTGTAACACAACAAAGAGAGAAAAGATATAGCAATTACAGAGTTATAAGTAATCCGCCAGCCGTCGCTTCTTGTTTGGGGCTTTTTGGCACATCTTGCAGGATCTACCATGTCACCATGGTTAACAGCTCTCGGCATTTACCGCAGCACATGTGGCGGACCCTGCTATACTCACCTGGCGAAGGTATAATGTGATAAACGTTCAACGGAGTGTTTTTTAAAGCAAACCACATCTTCCTTCCTTATCAGATCTTTCACCGAGATTGTGGAAAGTTTGGAAAATTGCATAACAAAGTCCTCAACCTGACACTCCAGTTGCGCCGGGCCTCTGCTTTCCCTTTTCTGTTTTACGTTGTCATTGATACGACCATGGAAAACTCCTATCCAGCCGCCCAGGAAGGTTGCTCAGACGTCACGCAAGCAGACAACATAGCTCTAACGTCAGTCGAATCCAAACGATATCAAATAATCTGAATCATCCTGTTTTATGGTTGGGCATGTGCCTCACAAGACCGAGTAAACACTCTTCTCTATCTTTCCCTTGTCGTTATCCGGAATGAAGTGGCTTTGAGGTGTCCACATCGATTGTCCAGGATCTCATAAACATACTACCCAAACTCAAGCAGAGTGCAAATGACAAAGCTACACAGGTTATTCTGCTGGCTGTCACGGCTAGTGGGAGCCTTGATAGGTGAGTATCTGTAGAAGGACAGCCTTACTATTGTGATACCACTAGATACCACCACCCCAATAAAGGGGTGGTGTCTCATGGCTTTCTCTCATTTTGGATCGTCTGTTTATTTGCTTTGTTTGACAGGGGCTTCTTCGAATCACTAAGACGAATAGGGCCTGCTGAATCACAAAAATCACACGCGTTTGTTAACGTTGATTGTTTCGTTCGTTCAAAAATGGCTTGGAGCAACACATTAGCTACTGAGAGTAGGTTTCCGATGGGATTAACCAGACTGGCTTAAGAGGCACACGAGAAGCAACATGCTAAATCACACATTAATTCATCGGGCGGAAAGATCCTTGCTTGACTGAATACCCGTTGATAGCTGCCTCCGTGCGGTTCATCTGGCAACATCCGTGAAGGGGTCTCACAAGTGGGAAGTTGATCGCTGTCTTTTTGTCGTGTTTGCTTACGCCCCAACCAACTATAGCTCTGAGACCATCAAAGACAAGTTTTGCGATGTCTTGAGTGCACTGTCGCAGCAAGCTAGAAGCTCAGATATCGTTGTGGTTGCTGGAGACTTGAATGCACAAGTGTGCAGGCTTAGAGCACCTGAGACTCAGTTAGGTGGTCAACATGGATTGCAACCTGTACGTACGGACAATGGTGAACGACTGCTTCAGCTATGTGCTGACCGCGGGCTTTGTTATGCAGTGATAACTTCCGAAATAACCGAAGTCGATTGGCCACATGGTGCCCTCCAACAGCGCGTCAGCTAGGAACTCAAATTGATCACACTGCCATCAGTTACTGATAGCGCGGATCAATAACTAACTGCCGCCCGTTTTGGAACACATTTGTGGATCCCGACCACACGCTCGTTCGCAGTCGATTCTCCCTTCACTTTCCAGGGCCGCGTAAGGAGCGAACGAATCGCTCAGCAAACGAGAGACTGGCAGGTCCCGAAGTTAGACGAATTTACCAGAACCGTCTTCTGGAGTCTCTTCCAACTGCTCCGCCATCCGATGTGAATTCATGCTGGAACACGATTGCCACATCTTTGCAAAGTGTTGGGGTTTTTATCTAAGTCATGGCGCTACCAGACCCGTTCAAACACTGAATATCAGACAAAACAGTGGTACTGCTTGAATCTCATAGAGATGTTGCCGCCGTTCACGAACATTATTTGGCCCGACGAATTATCAGGCGCCAAATGAAAATAAGCATGCGCGTAAAATCTGGTGGACAAGGGAGGCTAAGGAAATGGAAGAGGAGGTTTATGACTGCATACGTCCTCTCAATCGCCACCGAACTCCTGGTCCGGATGACCTATCAAAGATGGAGGTTAAGTTCTCAGTCAGTGCTTTTCTGATCCGTTTGCTTGCATTTGGGAAGAGGAGACTGTCCCAGATAACTGGGGAGAATCGTTGAAAATGTCCATTTTCAAAAAAAGTGGTTCGTAGTGAGAGCGGTAATTACATGGGAATCAGCTTGACCCACTTTGAAACGATAATCTTGGCTTCAATTTCCCTTCATCAACTTATTATGGCTCGTGAAACACTGACTCGAGAACAGTAAGCGAGATTCTGGCTTGGTAGGGGCTGCGCCGACCAAATCCTCAGTCTGTCAGGTAGTAGAACAAAGTCACAAGTAAAAACGACCCAAAATTTTAGTAGGCCTGGATTTCCAAGGCGCATTAGACTCAGTTTACCGGTATATCTTCCTTGACGCGCTTGCCAGCAAGTAATGCCCCGGAAGTTTGTGAACATAATAAGTTCTTTGTATTCTCAGACTTTCGGACGTGTGACGGCATACGAGGAGCTCGCTAAAATTTTCGTACACAAAGTGTTTTTCGTCAGGGATATCCGCTCTCCATTCCTATTTAATTTTGTGATCAACGAGAGAATGAGACGAACGCTGAAAGGTCTCCCAAACCCTGGCGTTCAAATAGCTGCTGGCGAAAACCTTGTCGATCTGGAGTACGCAGACAACATCATCCTAATATTTGAAGGTGAAGACAAAGCATAAGCACTGTTGAACAAACCTACCACTGTACAACCATTTTTGGCATGCGCTTTCCACCAACAACATGTAAAACCATGCTTCAGAACGTGCAGTCTCTGAATGTGTTCCTTGCAGTTCGAAAAGCGCTAGAGGTTGTGGAAAATTTTCAAATACCTCCGTAGTTATGTTAGCGTACGAATCTCAAAAGCCCGAATCATGTTTGCCAATTTTCGCCATTTGTGACGTCAAAAAAAAACAAACATACCATTGGGTCGCAAGGGTCTTGTGTACAGGGCTAGACCAGGAGCTGTGTTTTTGTATGGTTGCAACACATGGGGCAGATGATCCGATGCATCTTAAGCTTTATCACTACCGACATCTCGGAAGCGTTCTGGTATCGGGTGACGTCGACGAATTCGTGACTAAGTAATTGGAAATGGCATTTGATCGTGTAGAAGCCAGCTGGGAGAATGGCGTAAGGAGGTCCTAAAGTTATTGTGTTGCTGGTGCGGTCAGCCTTCCAGGATTGGGTCCCAGTGATCTCCCGCGCTTGGCTAGAGTCGTTGCAAGAAATGCGGTCAGTCGATGTCAGTGACGTTCGCGTTGTCAGTTTCTTTCCCGATTGTCCGATTGAGCATTCGGAGGTGCAGAATGCATACAATACCTGAAGTGGGATAGTAGCAGGACTCTTGCCCGTCCACTCTTTTCTTTTTTTACCTCAAGGCTTTGTGGTTGTGGCAGTGAAGCACTAGTGTCAACACTGAATTGCTCTCTGGTAGTGATGACGATTAGACTTCCTATAATCTATTGACGGTTCTTGAGAACGAATTGTCAGCAGCTTTCCCACTTAATAAGTATGAATGCGATAGGTTGGTTAGAAAACTGTCGGGGATCATAAATCTTTTCCACAAAAGCGTTTCAAGTAAGTCGGACAGTTGTTTGTCGAGGAGAGAGTCTTAGGAACTTCTTCATACTGGCGGTTCGAAAAGTGGCTGTAGGTCGATGTTCTATCGGCCAAGAAGGTTTTAACTGAATACCAAAGAAGTTCTACCCGCCAGCATGGTAGATGTTTAGAACAGTCTCCATGTTCAGTTCAGTTCTTCAACTCACAAACCGTGCATCGATATGCAGTGGTTCCAGCTGTTACAGCTTTGTTCAAAGAGGATAGCAAGAATAAGGGAATGAGAGCCACGCGTTGCAGGTGATGGCCCAATCGGTACATCAACGTCGAATGGTTCTGTCTGTCACTGTGGCAGGGATTGAGGGCTACGCATTGAAGGTGGTAGCTTTGATGCAAGACCGCCATCGGTTGCGCGACATAGCCACACCTATGACGGTCACTATCCACTGGTTTGTCTCGTCCCGCGGTCCCCATCCGGGAAAACGACACTTGCCAACGCCACTGAGTTGACTGGTGAGGGCTCTCATGCTTCATTTTCAGGTCATGGACTGATCCATGACCTGAGAAGACGCAGGTGTTTTTGGATGAACTGACCAAAGTCATCCCGTCCTCTCGTATGCATTTTACACCCACAAAGTGTAAGGTCATGCTCCTGGACATGCAGTCACTGAACACGCCACTTACAATCCAGGGAGAGGTACCGGGAGTTGTGGAGCGTTTTTTAACGTATCTTGGAAGTTGTATTAGTTCTGATTGTAGTGTGACAGATGAGGTCAATGCACGAATCTGCAAGGCTCGGGTCGCGTTTGCTAATTTGAGGCACCTATGGCGTCAAAGTGGTGTATCCCTGAATCTCAAGGGACGTGTGTATCAAGCTACAGTGCGGGCTGTCTTGTTGTATGGCTGTGAGACTTGGCCTGTTCGAGCAGCGGAACTGAGACGTCTTCAGCTGTTCGACAATTGTTGTCTCAGAGCCATAGCTCGTGTGGGTTGGTGTCGGCGTATCCGTAACGAAGCAACTAGAAAGCGAGTTTTCGGTTGTTCAGTGGGTACTTCCATTGAAGAATGTGTCCAGCACCAGAAGCTGCGTTGGTTGGGATATGTGTTGCGCATGCCTAACCATCGTTTGCCGAAGAGAGTGCTGTTTTCCATGCCCAATTCAGAGTGGCGGAAGCAGAGAGGTGGCCAACCCTTGACCTGGCAGAGGGGTATGAAGAGTACGAAACGTTTGGGTGCGGTCGGTGCTACTCGGCTTCCAGAATGGGGACCGCGTGATCCTCACTGCGCCTGGTTGGAGACACTGCAAGATATGGCTGCCAACCGATGTCAGTGGCGTTCTTGTCGTCAGTTTCTATCCAGATCGCCTGAATGAGTGTCTGGATGTGTAGGCACCTCGGAACGATTGTAGTAAGCTAGCACTAAGTCCCTTCCCCCGTCCACCATTATTCCTTTCTTCACAATAAGGCTTTCAAATAAATCATGGTTGTACGGCAGTGAAGCATCGGTGTTGAACCCTGATGTCGTGCTGTCGATGATGATGATGATGATGCATGGACTGATAGCCCCTCGGCCGTCTCCATCCGACAAAGGTCTGAGTGAAGAGGGCAAAATGATGGCTACTGCAAAATTCAAGCAACGTTTCAAAAGGTGTTCGGACTCGTGTCAGGGCTGTCAATGGTCCCACTCGTTGCTGAAGTGGATCACTTGGAACTGACCAACGACAACTGGTGACAAGTTTCGGGAGACGAGGATGTCTCCTACAACTTCATGAATCTCCATTATCGAGCGATTCATCCGCGGGAAATTTCAAAAGCGCATTCCCTTAAGATCAGTATGACATCAATGACCTTTTCTCTGAAGAGCAACCCTAGTTATTCTTCAGTTCACGCACTGGTATGGATGTATAAAGCCCTCACTAGCCACCAGGAGTCTCCCAGATGTGGATATCAAGTGCTGAAGTCTGAGATGTAGCCCAAGGTGGTAAACCCGTTTTTTACAAGCCTTTCAGTGGTAGAGTGGGTATAAACCATGAAAAATAAATCTGTAACACCCCTTCGGCGCCCAACTGCCACACCACCCGAAGGAAGCATGAGGACTAGGATACTGCCAGGTTGCCCAAGCCTAGACAGAGGAAGTCGAGAGGCAGAGGTCGGGTTCGAACCACGAACCTTCCGGTCAGTAAATTCGCGCTCTAACCACTGAGCCATCTCGCCCATATGATGTCAAGTCCCCATCTGATTACATGCGAATGAGCTTAAATTAATCGTGAGGCGGCTGGACACACCTCCCGCACCGAATTTTGAAGGAGCTTCTAAATACTTATGGGTTATAGCAGGCCTCATATCATAAGCTGTGAACGCTGCGTGCTTGCCGTATAGTGTTTGTAGCTGCCACAGTTTCGTCTGTCGATGATTTGGGGAAGTGGAGTGATCGGTACGCATTGGCGGCAGTAGTTGATATAATTGATGCGTCAATAGAGGGGTGTCAGTACATTTTACATTGGGGAGATCTGCAGGGTACCTATGCACTGAAGGTAACAGCTTGGATGTACGAGCGTCAGGGAGGGCGCGAATCGGCCATGTCCAATCATTGATGTGTACCGTCTCGGGGTCCTCATCGAGGAGACGGCAGTGACCAGCACAGCCGAGTTTTCTAGTAACGGCTTTCATACTTCGCCGCTAAGTTGTTGTCTGATCTCACCTGGCCCGTTTCCACCTTTCACGTGGTTATGCGAAAGGGGCTCTTCGAAGTAGTCGGTCAAGTAGCGTACGGAACACATGAGCAAGCTGTCATCGGTGGCGTTTCAACAGCCCTATACTGAGCACGTTCGTGCTGCCTCTGTAAAGTTATGTACGAAAGACGAAATGAGATGGATAAAAAGGGTCAAAACAGCGGACACACTGTTAGTAGATGGGATGGAGAAAGTAACCTATTTAGGTAAGCTGACCGCGCTTTATTAGTCCCCACAAGACATGATGACCATCTGAAAGGCCTTAAGAGAGTAAGGCATAGCCTTCATGACCTCCCTCTCCGGTCGTCCGAGCGGTGACGGGGTCACAATTTTACAGTGCGTAGGCAGGGAAACACCGCAGGGCTGTCAACATTTCGAATTTCTAACCCAAGAATTTGGAAGAATAAAAATTGTGCCAACATAGTTTCAAGTCCAACCGGAGCCACATATCGAACGAATGTGGTACCGCGAGTGATACTAATGTACAGCGGCATTCACAAGAGTATGTGATGAAAAGGTTCAAACGGAAATCCCCTCCTCGCCTTATCAACAAATGCTGGTTACCACTGCATACGCTGAGACTTTTATGGGTCGACGGCAAGTTTCGAGCCTCCAGGCAGGTCTCTAGGTGTACGAGTACCTTCACAGTCATGGTCTTTTCATCAAAATCACGTGTCAGTTCAATGATTTTGTGAAAGAATTCTACATCGGCACTTCTCATAGCAGGAGGCAGTTCGCTTGATTAAAGAAAGTTAAACGGTATTGTACAATGTTCCCTGGATTCTGTTGTCCGTGACCTGGATTCCTCCACCACTTACCACCGCTGCGTGAAAATGACGGCGCGAACTTACTGACCGGAAGGCCAGCGGTTCGAAACCAACCTTGGAATATAGACTGCTCCTGTCTACACTTGAGCACCCTGACAGTATCCCAGCTCTCGCGCTTCCGGTTGCATGGCAGGTAGACACCGACAAGACCTTACGGCTGAACAATTTTCTGTGTGGTACTCAAAATATTGTGATTTCTGTCAACCCCAGATGCCTCCTGTTGTTTTTCTGTGCCGATTTTGTCCGTGACCAGATAGGTTCGCTGGTGTGGTGAATCCGCAAACGTCTTTATTCTTCAGATCCGTCTGTGAAGTTTAGGCCCGATGAAGTTCAGAGCCGTGGTTGAGTTCGATGGTGCTAGCTCACCAGTGTGTTTTGAGCAGAATACTCCGTAGGCAGTGCGGGCGGCTGAGTTGATGCTGCACGAATATCTCACTCGCAATCTTCTGTCGCGGAGCATCCGTGCACCACATGGTGTAGAGAAAAGTGGCAACCGGCCCGAGGGTACTTCCTCAAAACATCATGCGTTATTAAATCTGTGGCTGTGCAGCAGAAATAAATGCCATCTGTTACCAGCATCATTCTACAGCCACAACACCGGCGCACCTTGAGCTGCGCTAGTAGCCATCCTCCATGACCCCATCCGCGTCGTATCATCTTTAGCAGCAAAGCTTCGGATTTTCTTTTCACGTTCAAATTTCAACCCGCACATAGTCAAGGTTAACGGAATGCAGGATGCACCTCTTCTTTACTGAAAATAAAGAAAACTGAAATTGCTAAGAGGGGTTTTATTAGGCCGAGGCTACCTTTCGATCATTAGATACGTCTGTAACCGACTTCAGGTACGAGAACCACCACGGCCTCCAAGTCTTACTGTGCGCTTTTTACTGGACGTTAAAAATTATCGGTTTCACTTATCTAAACAAATCCATCGACTGCCT
>SJOL01002732.1:0-12568 GCA_004794785.1 Opisthorchis felineus
ATCTCGTACTCCAGTATCTCTTGCAGGGTGCTTTATTGCGGACCAAGTACAGAAAATCGATGATCTACCACCCGTTCTACTTCGTACCTTTCGCCCTCCGTTCACTGCAGTCAGTGCTCGTCTGTTACTTGCTTCTGTGACTACCTGGTGACTAACTGGGTGTACAGTCATGTTGTTTACTGTGTAAATCAGCATCAATAAATCGTGTGCTAAACTGGCATTTGTTGGTTCTGCTTGAGACTTTAAATGATAGTACATCATAGCAATAACCCAATACACGCTAACCTCTTTTGGCTACCGGTGGATAGGGGTGGTCAACTTTGCGATCTCTTTTCTGTTGATTGACTCCTTGCTAGATTGCATAGACGATTCACTAACTTTTCTGCGCAGGACTTGATTTTTGTCTCCTGAGTCATAGTTCGTTTACCCGTCGTTCTGCCCTTTAATCTCGGTGGCAAAACTGTAAACTAAATGCATCACACTTGAGTAATGATTCATAATAATTGAACTTCCCATTATTATTATTATTATAGGCATAATGCGGTGGAAAAGCAAAGACGTTATTGTTCAAAAAGATGTAAGCTATCTTTCTGGGGTTGGGTACTCAGTGACTGCGGCAATATGTCGAAGCACCGTCGCTCATGTGGTGTTTCGTTAACTACGAAACTCGGAAGCTCGATTTCAAAACTGTCCAGTAGATTTTTAGCTACTACGTTAAGGGTAAGCGTGCGCTCTAGATTAACTTGGATGTGACAGAAGTTGCCACCTCAGACGAGCACACGATGCCTAAAGAAGACCAGTCTTTAGAAAGCCCCGTCTCAACATTACATAAGTAATGTTCGGAGGTATTTTGTTACATGCATCCTCCTAGACTAAGTTTTCCCCTTCCGGAAACGACCCTACTGCACTCCCATTGTCCGTTCTATTGTGAAGAACATGCGCTATAACCCGGTACACCTACCAGTACCACTAACTTGCAAGTATACGTCGTTCTGCAGCCCGCGTCGACATCATTCTGATTTACACAGGGGCCCGACGACTTGACTTGGGACACCAAGTCTTCCCACTTTGCAAGAAATTTGAGATGGTACGTATGTTCACGCTGGATTGTGCAGGGGTCTGCAGGAAGCCCGGTCGACGGCAAACGTGCACCGTGAATCAACACTGATTACTGTGGTTAGTTTCGTTGGTCCTAATCTGAATGTATCGTCCAAAAACAGAGTTATCCGATTCTTGCAATAACACTGGAAGTAACTGGAACAAGGGTATTTGTGGTGAGTGAATTTGGAGTCATTCAAAACCTATTGATTTTACAGTTTATGTGTGAGGGATTGCAACCTGTCCTTGGTCGTGGTTTTCCATGGCAAACATGTTGTGCATGTGTGTCTATCGCGCATCATTCGTAAGAGACCCGCCCGGTTGTTCGTGAAGCAAATTGGCAGCACTACGGCTATTTTAGATGATACATATATGTGGTCCGTGGGATAGGTCAGGGAACGACAATGACCTTTCCACAGTTAGATCTCCGGTTGCGGACAGACACTGAACTTCGTTCAAACAGCAATAGGGGACATCATACCGGTTTCTTGTCAGTTCAGAAGCTAATAAGGGATATTATCATGTCTCTTTTTCTTGGTTATGTGAAAGTGGTAGGTCTACGTGTACTGAGGCAAATGCTGCCGTTTTGGAGGGGTAGCGTGGTGCGTCATATTTACCGAATCACAAGCCGCAAAAGTGGAGACCTACGGGAAAATTTTCACTGTACACAGTCATATCTGTACTGAGCTCTAGCGTCATTATCTCTCTCCTAAGGACAGCTGCAGAGTTTGGACAATTTTCAATATACGTAGGACCTTTAATTCCTGCAGATTCGTTAAACACCGCGCTTACCTACGTCCTATCGGTTACCTCACTGCTGTTTGTTTGCTTTCCCTCCTTTGTTTTTACCTTTATTGCAATTAACACGTGTATTAGCATAGAATACTTCCGATAGACGTGGATTGAGAGCTTGGTACAGTTATCAGAAGACTTGAGAGTACATGAGCTGTCAGATCGACTTTCAGCATTTTCTTTTTTCTCATTTTACGTAAACTGAGGCACGTAAGTCCACCGTTTAGAAACAACGCTGTATCGCTGAACGGTCGGATTCAACCTCTGAGGATATTTTGGGTGATCTACCGACAAATAGCTTTGGAGAACCTATATCCATTCCAAAAGATAATTTACTTTCCAGCTCGTTTTTCTCCCTCACCCTCAAAGGAAGAGCGCCGTCCTTGTTGACAGCTGCCTGTGTAAGGCTTACGGCCCTCCACTACTGTTTTCTTGTTTGCCAAACAAACAAACGTGTATTCGTCCAGTCTCTGAGTAGAATAACATGCGAACGTTTTGCGTTTCCGAAGAGAAAAGTGGAATTCTTCATTGTATAGGTGTAACATACTACTCATAAGGTTGCTGAAAACTCTTCGACAGCCCACGACCTGTTTTGCTCTTCTTGGAGCTCATTAGCTAGGCATAGTCCCCGAGTTTCCGTCAACCTTATGTTCTACTTGAACCCAAATCGAAAATGATTTCGACAAATACATTCGTTTGCATACAGGTCTGGTTTTCACAAGAGACTCAACTGAATCGCTCGTTTATGATGTTCTTCTGAAGCTGCGTTTCAGTTGAATCGCCCAGTGAAAAAAGTTGATATGCAAGTGAGTGAGCTTATCTGATGACCCCCAAGAAGGGCCAAGCAGGTCGTGGGTTGTCAAAGAGTTTTCAGCAACCTTACGAGTAGTGTGTTACGTCTGTACAATGTATCACGATATCTCGAATATCGTGCGAACTGAAACATAAGAAGGCCTGCTGTGGCATATTCAGTTGCTTAAAAACATCATAAACGAGAAATTCAGCTGGGTTCCAGGTGAGTCTCCTGTCAAAACCAAACTGGCATGCAAATGAGCGGATTTCGCGGATTTCTTCATATTCGGTCATTGCCCTCCTTTGATAAATAAAACGTCTCGTTCCCTCTATAGTTCCCGAAAATCCACTGCTAATTGGAGTTTTCTTATGGATGACTTTCATTAGGGAGTACGTGGCTTTCAATTTCGTCGATTCTGTATGACTTGAAATCGCTTACCAAGAGTGAAATATGTAGCCGTCATCATTAAATTTGGTGTGCTTCACCTAAAGACATGATTGAAAGTTAGAAAATTGTTTAGAAGCGGTCACTGCGCTGCTGAACTCCAGTGACGGTGATTGGGACACAACTATATTCTTCTCACAGCATTAGTGCGTTCGCGAAAAGCGACCTTTGCAATAACTGGCCCACCTGTCAGAAAAAGCAGTTTGAAGCACTCCCTCAGGTCCAGTTAGAAAGAGGAAAAACGACGTACCAAACAATTGCCGGAAAAGTTCGTATACTTAGCCCCTCCACATATTTCGTCTCGTTTTGGTGAGCAGTTTGGCGAGTGTGATTTGATTTCACATAATACTTTGTAGGCAGTTTGCAATATGGTCATCGGCCACTTGAGACAGTGCCACATCTGCGGAAAGGGATGCGGACCGATCGTTCTAGCAAAGACAGTAGTCATTCTGATAGACCTGCGCCCAACCTTACATTTGAAAATGTTTTGAAGAAAGTGAACGCGCCCCGTCGCACACACCTACTTTGTTTCCATTTATCCGATCATCCGTAACTGAAGTCTTTGAGGAGAATGCGAATGCTGAGGCCTTTAAAAGTGGGTCGATGACATGCTTTTATTGTTCTCCCGGATACTAGAAAACATGTGCGATTGATTGAAGAAGCTGGATGTGCGGCTAAATCACTTGGGGAAGTACCAGGCCTACCGTCACGCAATGGCTATAGAGGCATAGCTTTGAGTAACCAAAATGAAGGAATTAAATTCATTTTTGGCCAACCGGTTGAGCGCAGATTTCCGCGATAAGTTTTTTTCAATTTCGGCACTCGTGTCAACAATTCCTTGATCCGGCTTATTCCTAATTCCAGAATGCGCTGCTTAGACACCCGTCGGTTAGCCAGAGACATGTTGTGAGCATTTTGGCCCCCCAGTTAGCAAATCAGTTGACCCGGTTAAAAGACGACTGCGTCAACTGAATTGCCAAGGCTACACTGACACTGCCTGTCTTGGATATAATGTACGCCGTTATTGTGCACTTTGGTCCTCCCCCCTCCCCCCGGATTTCATCGAAAGAGCAAGTCAGTCTTGGTTGATTGAGTGGACACCATGAGGTTGGCTGGTGGTACACAGTACCGTAGATAGCTGCCAGTACAAGTACCTCAGGAGGGTTAGAGTTAAACATCGCACCCACTGTTCATATATGCGTGCAATAATTTCTGAAGGTTTGAAAGAAAAGCGGCCAAAGCTGCACTGCAAATTTTTTGAGACAACAATATTTAATAGACCGTAGCCACCGACCCCTATCTGCCGGGTGTAACCATCAAAGGTCACTGATGGTGCCCCTGTTAGCGCGTTTGCCGGGTAAAGACATCAATGCACGGCTTATAACGGAACAGAATAGAAAGGTTCATGTGATATAATCTGAATAAGAGATTGCGCCAACACTAGCGTGGATAGGCTCAGTAATCTCATTTTGTCGTTCATAATGTACTTAAAAATGTGTACTTAATTTCTGAACAACCTCAAAATCAATGCCTTAGATCATAAAAACAAGATGACAGCTCTTATGGTTTTGTTTATCTGGCGGAACACACAAACCGGTTTGGTGTCCACACCTGCCACAACCTCCCGATTTTGCTCCCAAGAGACTATTAATTCTGAGATTGTATTAGTTTTTCACTACTAGCAACGCGATCAGTAACAAGTGTCCCATGAACAATTTCGGTCGTTTGTCCTAACCTAAATGACTTGCGGCACTTCCACACGAGGCACATCTGATATTGCTCCCCAAGCCCGTTGCAAGTGTCCTTAGCTCCACCGCAGCTGAGGGATACAACTTGTTTGTACAGAACCAGAGCACCCCGACTATACTGCAACGTCCAAAAATTCATGCACTACATCAAACGATTAGATCAAATTTCCAGGTGGTACTAGAGCGTATGATGTCCGAAAGCAAGTATATCCTGTGAGAATACCTTTTTTAAATACCGGTGTCACCGGAAGGGAGGTTCCCTCCATCATGAAGAAAGAGAGCCTTAATTACAGGGTTATCCATGTGGTTAATAATTTAGGTTACATTGCATCGGATTGCGCTATTTCCGGGGTAACCTGGCTGAATCTGGCTGTTTCTAATCCTTTACAAGCCTCTTCCTAGCTCCTTATCCAGTCTGTGCGTGTTTTGATAGGCCTGTTGCCCTTATTTTTTGCAATATTCTGCAGATTATTGGCTGCTCAGCTCAAACGCAGTTCCTGCACATGAATCTCAAGTGAACGTCAGCATCACAGACGAACATGGTTTTAACCTCCAAGGCTTTCCACCTTAGTTTGTGTGGAAAAATATGACTAGACGGTAAATCAGTTCCTTAAATTCCATGACATCCCTTTAATCAAACCAAACAAGGAATAGTCAATCGGCCTACAGGAGATAATGAACCAAAATTAGATAAGTTGTGAGGTGACACTTAGAATGCGCTAGAAGACTGACTAGGTGCGAACCGCGACCGGTGAACATACAGTCTAACACTGGTTCCCTGAAAACAGTGCACGGAAAGAGGTCAGACAAGCGACAGCCATGAGGAGAGCAGATAGAGTGACATTTGTCTTACCACAGTTGGAGTGTTGTGTCAAATTCTGGAACTGCAAAACTATCCTTGTAACTATCCTCAAACCAATGGCTGGTGACGATTTTACTACAGGGCGAAAACTGCCGCCAGATCTTATTAGCGCACTCAACCTTCATTTATTTAGTTTTTTTCTGCAAGAGAAGAAAAGCTGAACCTACGGGTAATGTGGTGCGAGTGCCGAAATCGCTTGAAGCACACGTTTGCAGTGACTATCCATGGGTCTGGCGACGTTTGGCTTGGCTGTAAAGAAGTGAACTCATAAGCATGCAGTGGATTTGCCGTGTAGGTGTCCATAAACTGTTGTTCTGTGTCAGCCAAACACAAATATTCTGGATCCTTTCACTGAAGGCATGAGTCCTAGTTTGTTTCACTACCATTTGCACCGCAGTCAAGTGAAGTACCAGTATATAAAACTAGTGCACTGCTACCGATGATGATTACTTCTTCGCATTGTATGCTCAGTTGCCATTCCCGGATGCTCTCTCTGAGTGACGTCACCTACAGAGGCGATGAACTACTCGCGGAGTCCGTAGTTAAGCCAGGTATATAATAATTCACCTGATTACCATTTGCATTTGATTCCAGATGGTTTGAACTTTGTCTGATATATGCCAAACCTCTCTTGTCACTTCAACCAACATGAGCTCCATCCTGAACGCCATTTATTTCAGACTTCACTAACTGCTCGGCGTATCTGATAGATCTTATAAACCGTACCGGTGCTGTGTTGACGTCTCTTAGGCATATTTTGCAAGTCCAGATTGCTTCATTGCATTCATTGGCTCCGTGGGCGCCAAACTGGCTGATAGAGTTGTGGGGTTCTAGCACGACATCGATTAATTTATTCTACTGCTCAGATTGTTTACGTTGATGGAACACCAGGCGCCAACGTTCATCCAGTCCCGCGGTCCTTAATGGACAGAATAATGATTCGACAGTCGGCGGCGGCCATTAAACTGTCGGACGTCCACGGCACGTAATTCATGAGCGATCTTATAATTATAGAACCGTCACATGTAACACAGTCACCATGTAGGTTGCGTCCTAATTAAGTTTTCAACTGCTTGCAGAAATCCGACCGATGTCAGGTCCAGACGCCTATGGCTCTATGCAGCCAGAAAGACTCAGAGAAAACAAGTTTTCCTAGGGGGTGCTGATTAACACCTCAGGAATATCGAAAACGCGGGATACAGCTGTGATTTCCTTGAGTCTCCCGTTAAAACCACATTAGTGTGAAAATGAGTGAATTTCGCGAAAAAACATGTTTTTATTTCAACAACCAGACGCAATTTTGTAGCCTCATGCTTCTACTGAGCAGTTCTTTTCGTACGGATTAAAATATAATAAAACTGAAATTTTCATAGGAAACAGGAAAACACCCATTCCCGAGTGAACAGCTTCCAGGGTTGTCCTTGCAAGTACTCTGCAACCAGGGCTCATAACGCTGTTTTGGATGCGTATCCAGATTTCCCTTAAATATTTTTCAAACAACCCCCCTCCCATGTGGCATATATTATGCTTCTTATTATTCTTACCCAGAAGCAACAACATAGAACCCGTTTTTGTGAGGAATAAAGTAAAATCATGACTCGCCTTTCTGTCTACATTTTCCACGGTTCCACTTGGCAAGTCAGACCATCTTTATCTCATTAAGGCAGTCTCTCTCAGCAAGATAGAACATTTGAAGCACATGTTTCTCACAAGTACCAGATCACTCGTCTAACTTAATGGTAGCCAGCAGCTAGTTAGTTGCTGAGTCCACAAACGTCCAGTGAAAGCGCGCACCTTCACGTTGTACTTGATCACCTAGGTGCAATGAAATCCCGATCGTTTTAATAACACAGAACGAGATTAGCATATACACACTTGTCTCTGCGTCATTTGTTCGGCTGACTGTTGTACACTGCTTCAGTTCGAGTTCAATAGTATGCTGGGAAATGGTGTGGCCTGCATGTATGTGCTTCTCTCTCTCTCTCTGGTTAGACCAGACGACCGCGTCATGATATCACATTGCTGTCTACGTCACTAAATCGCATCACCGTATTGGCAATTTTTAGTCTGTCTCTAGCAAACGGCATGGTTAAGCAAGTTGCACAGATCGGACGCCTTACGCCCATTGAACCCACTGAGTAGGTAAATCATTGTTCTAGGAAAACAACTATTTCTATCGTAAATTTATGAAACAGAGTGATAGTTGTAGTGGAGCGGTGATTTTAGCTTCTCTTCATGTCTTCCTCTCCAATGAAGTTGAACTTCTCCAATCCAGCCCATAAGTGAGTTGTATTACTACACTGTGGTGGGTTCTTTCGATGAAATAGGGAATTTGCTACGCTTTAAGCTTGTAACAATAATAGTAATAATAATTGCGGCTTCAGGTTATCTCATCCACTGAAGTCAGCTGACCAATATAAAGTATCGGGCAGCTCGTCGATGACCAACTACCAGTGACACTGCGAACACTACTACCAATATTACTGACTTGTCATAACGTAACATTCAAATAACTTCGATCCTTGAGGAAGAACTGATAATTACTGAGCAATGGGCCTCAAATTCAACCCGATACTACGGATAAGGTATGATCGGATTGCGGAAAGCAGTGCTTTCACCCTTATTGGAAATCACCAGCTGGTTCAGTGGCTTTACATGTATAACAGCCCTCAAACCGACCGATGTACTCACAAATAAAACATCTGCCCAATTCTCAGTACCCGAATGCTTATCTGAATAAGCCAGAAGGTGATTGGACAGAGAATCTTGCCTACTTCCAACTCACCAGATGTTCAGAATATTGAGTGGTCGCGTGGCATTGTATTCAGTAGCCTGAAACCGCTAACCAAAAGAAGACCGGACCGTTCCGCTTCCGCCAACCTGATAAGTTGCATCAAGGACCAAAGTGTTTGTGTGACCGAGCCTTTCGAGATGCAGCTGACTTTAAGACATGTATAGGATGGTCTTCGGGGTTTTTCATGGTGAAGCCGATCTGGTTTTGTAATGCATTACCAGCTAAGTGGTGTGGAAGTATCCATGCGACTAACATGGAGTTCACATGAATCGGTCCATCCAGGTTGATGATATCGTCCACAATGCAATCTAAAAATACAACAATTTGGCAGCTTTTACATGGGATCAATCAATTTTTCTGTCTAGCATTGAACAATATTTATGATCTTAAAGCTCGGATGAAACCGGAAATGATTATGAGATTTAACTATCCCCGACCTGATTCATAGTGAAATCAATGCCCTGAATGGATAGAGGACTCTTTTCAGGTTATCGTAAGGTTGGACTATTACATTTGATGCTTTGCACCAGATAATACATTACCGCAAACTGATATTCACCCCTAGCCAAATCTGCATAAATTCCTCAAAACTCAGTTGACTATCTAATGCAATTTGTAAACGAAAATTTTTCTCTTGGACAAAAACACTCTGGAGAAATCGAAAATCATTGTGTCTGAATCATGGGGACTAACCAGACAAATTTTTAATCTTCGGGAGAAGTTGCATCGTTTCTGTCAAAATAATCTGTTAGTACGTATCATTTGCGTCTCAGGGCCTACCTAAAAGCAATCATTCGAAGCAGCTTACCTTCAAAAGCAAATTAAAGTTTACTTGCAAGTTAAACCTCCCAAATCTGTCCCACAGCTAACGCAGACTATCACTGGCCGGCTGACAGATCGATGAAAATCAGTCGAGTTTTTTCACCTGCTGTCACCCATAAATATCGTTCACAGCTGAAAACAGAAAGACCGACATTATCCCTTTTGAGATCTTGACATATCCAGGTACATGTTTCGAAAAACTAGTGTATTTATACGCGATAAAACTTTAAAGGGGATCAAAACACTAAGATTTCCTTCATGAGCCAATTCTTGACAGGAAGTGAAACAGTTAGAGCTCGAACAAAACGCTTCTGGCAGCATAAAATGAAGGCGCATGAAAGAATCGACATGGCCTCAGCAGTGCCTTAACAGTTAAAACAAGTCACCTTCGGTAGACCGATTTGTATTCTGTGGACGACTGTAAATACAATCTTACGGCGGATCGCGTGGTCCGTTTTAACTATGGAAGTGCGGTCACAGCCCCCACTTAGTCGGCTTCATTGCTCGACTTCTTGATCCAGAAGGCACATGCATTTGCACAATTGCCCTATCATTCACCAGCAGAAGATAAACGAACAATCCACCGACTTGGACTAACAATTCGTACTTGAGGCGAATTGGTATTAATATGATTGTGGTAAAACAGCATCTGAGTATTCATACTGGAAACGTCTGACGAAGTGTTGTATATATACTCCCTGTGATCAGTTATTTGGCCCCCTGTAAATGAGAGATTTATAAACGAAAGTTTTGTCTCCACCGTTACCAGCTGGTTATCTAAAGGTCCGGCCCTCATTTCTGTCTGAATTAATCGCCTCTGGCTTCCCAGACGACCCATAGACATGTCAACTAGCAACGGTGGCTGGTATACTTTATCATTAAACTTAAATTGCACGCTAGAAATTTTCCGATGTTATCAGTTGGGGAAAAAACATCGGTATTTTTGTTATTGATCTGAATCATTGGCAAAACAATGATGCCTTCAGACTATCATTAATTTTCCGTTAAATTTGTGGTCAGTTTCTGCTTCTACGACTGCTTTTATGTTAAGTAGAATCGGGGTACAGGTTTTTTCGACGTACTGGCTTAACTATTCGAGATCGCTTCGGATCAACACTATTGAGTGAATAAGCTTCACTTAATTCTATGTTACATGGGAATCTTTCGTATTTTCAAAATGACACATCAGTAGTCTTTTGATGTAAGCATTTTTCATCTCAAGGTTAGAATTCATCGCTCGAGGTTACATAGTGAAGTTAGTCCAGTCCGAACGTGAAATTCGCGGCTTATCGCCACCTCGTGTTAGTTAACAAAAGTAGTAGTCCAAAGCAGCTGGTGGTTTTACAGACAAATTGTTTCAATGTGGATTGACCCAGAAACTGCATCGATTTTCCAGTTGATCCATTACTCCATTTGATCAGATCTTCATACGGTTTAGCGAATACTTGCGCCAGAACAGAAGGAGGACCGTTCAAGATACAAGTTTAAATGGCTTAACAACAAATATCAAACTCAGACTTAGGTGTTTATAGGAAATTTGCCATACATGAGGTTGTCGGATAAGCGTAGAAGGACTGGTAGTGTGAGAAAGTTCGGCAGTCTTTAAGTAGCCCAAAGGTCTAAAATTCACAAGAAGAATGAAACTTCCATTTGAGAGGTTGTCGCCAGAGGAGCCCTGAACTCGCGTGACCACGTGATATGGATACCGTGGTTGAATAGTGAGCCCTGATATATCCTACCTAAGTACGAATAAATCACACTGATTTTGAGCTGCTTGTGGTCGAACGGTTAGGCTTTCAAACTACAAGTGGGAAGGTCGTGGGTTCGAGGCTGCCTGAAGTTTCTTGAGAGGTGCACTGCTGATGATTCCCAGGGAGGATAAAATAACTGTGCGGTGTTTCTCGGATTTCTAGCGTAGATTGACTTCACTCACGGAATTAATTCCAAACTGAAACATCAATCACCTATAGGATGTCCCTAGAGCACTGGATGTTGATCAGTATGCATCTTGTTTATGTCGCCTTTACTCTGAGGAAATTTATTGAGTGCTTGTTAAGACAGTCAGCGGTCGGTTGGTCTTTCGTGTGCCCTCTTAAACTAACAGCCTTTCGTGGGCTTTACCTGGTGAGTTCTTTTGAGATTACCGACTTTAATCGGTTGGCAACAGACTACGGTAAAATGTGCTTACAACGTAAAAATCTTTTCATCAAAAAAGCGGAGATAATAATGTTTGCCAATACCAAAAGCATTTGATTAAGGTAAATGAATAAATCAAATTCTATACATTGAGTTTCGGAAGCCCGAGCCAGGTTGTAACACGTTCCAGTTTGTCCAAACCTCTGGAATGGGCACCTTACCGCATCACATTAGCGTGTGGTGTAGAACTACTCTCAGTGTTGAATAAAACAGTCGAACAAATTCTGTCACTTGTGAGCACCAGTGGGTTCATGAACGTTTAAGCGAGAAACACAATCTAACACCTTTCATTCTCCGCTCACATAAGGTCATCTCTATGATACGCCTCCCATAATCAATCCTTTTATTCGGAAAATGCAAAATTGCCAGATTGCAGTTATTTTAACTGAACAAAACAGAAAGGAGAATTTCGATTGCGACAATAAATCAGCTACCGAATCAACTTCACCCGGTGCCCAGAAGCTAGACTATTGGTCCGTGCACCAGATGAACGGATGTGCTGTGTGAAGAAACAGAGCATAGTTTTGCACTGTCATTTGTAACCATACTTTACGCTCTTTTGTCTTCCATGGTTGGTTTATGTTACCTCGCAGCTGGTACACAAAGCATTTCCAGTACACTGGATTGTTCGCTGCTGGCCTTTCATCCAGGTTCGTCCCGTTGTAGTTGGATTTAAACTATGCTGTTAGGAGACAGTCAGAATTAATGTGGGTGAGGTAAATAGAAACGAGATGCATTTACACGTTGAATTGAGGAGGAAGGCGGACAATGAAGTGCACAATGACCGACACATTCTTTCATTTTGGTGAATAGCATGTGGAAGACATCAACATTAAACAAACTATTTCAAGCCGCACCCAGGCTTAATGGAAGAGTGCCACAGGAGGAATATATTCCATTGGCGAGATGACAGAAACGAGGTTCATACTCAGACACATTGAGTGAAGATTTATATTCCTTGTGAGAAAACATTTGTTCCAGAATGTTTATTAAGTCTTCGTCTAGTTGGAAATCCAGTC